>PVHY01014710.1:0-38236 GCA_004024945.1 Uropsilus gracilis | reverse complement strand
GGAGGGAGGGAAGGAAGGAAGGAAGGAAGGAAGGAAGGAAGGAAGGAAGGAAGGAAGGAAGGAAGGAAGGAAGCCTGGGAGGGAGGGAGGGAGTGAGGGAGGGAGGGTGAACCAGAACTTGGAATCTGGTTGAATTTCATCCATTGTAAATGCAAATTACTTCAGAAGGAATTTTACCTTTTTAAATTGTTTTTCCCTATTAAATCTGGATAAGATCCCCCCAGACTCTTTGTCATATGTAGATAGAATGCAATGGTGAGAGGGGGAAGTCTATAGGGTAAGACACTTAAGGTGGATGCCTCAGTCACTACTCCCAGTCCATTACCTTGGCAGTGACTTCACCTCTTCAAACCAACTTGGGTTCTTTAGAGTATTCAAAAAGTAACTTCTCTAAAGGAACTTAGTTCATAGGAGGTGCTGAATAAATGTTAATTCTAATCTCTATTCATAATATTTCTGAAAATTCTGATTATTTTCTCCAGTTATAATCTTGGATCTTTCTACCTTGTGACTACCTAACTCTTTGCTCATGGTCTTCTTACTTACTTAAGAAGGACTAGTCAATGGGAGTTTGGACTCTGAAGCAGTCCATCAACATTTGCAATCCTACTTTGTTACTACCTGGCTATGTGACCTTAAAAAAAATCACTTAAACTCATTGTGACTCATTTTCCTCTTTAAAATGAGTTTAATAATTATAGTATACACCTTTCAAAATTGTTGTATTTGAAGAGTTAATACATATAACTTTTTTTTTTTTTTTGAAACAAGTTCTCACTATGTTTCCTAGGGTTGTCTCAAACCCATGGGCTCAGTGATTCCTAGCCTCAGTGTCCCAGGCAGCTGGGATTACAGGCACACACCACTGCACCCAGCTATTTTTTTTAGAGACTAGGTCTTGCTATGTTGCCTGGGGTATTCTCAAACCCACAGACTCAAGTGATTCCTAGACTCAAACCAAGTAGCTGGGATTATAGGTGCATGCTACCATGCCCAGCTAATCCACAAAACTTTTGAGACTGTCTGGGATATAAGTATTCATAATCATTAGCTATTATGCCTTTTTAACTCATCCTCACCTATAGATATATAGATATATATAACTATAGATATAGTTATATCTATAAAATCAGGAAAATTAATGTTTTCTACATCTATCTTGTCCAGTTGCTCTGGAAGCAGTAGACAGTCACAAAGCACTTACTGTGTACAGGAGCTAGCAACTTATGAGTATAAAACAAACAGTTAAAGTGAAAAGAAAAACTGGGTAAATAGTCTACAATTCACTATGATTCATATTGACATTAAAAATGATTTGGGGGAATTTTCACCATACTGAAGACATTTGCCTTTCACTCTTGGGAAATGGTTTTGTTAAATTTTTTGGGAGCTGTGGTTATAGAGTAAATGAAGTGATAAAAGAAACAGATGCCACAGATTTTTCCAGATTATCTGAGAGTTGGATGTCCACTGTCAGAGTCTTTCTGGCCCTTGTACATGGCCTCCCTCTGAAGCACTTATTGTGATTGACTTTACAAGCTGATGGATGTTTATAGAGTCTGAGGTGAAAAGAACCAGGGGAATTTCTACCTAGAAATGGCAACACCTCCCACCAGTTGACATATGCATAAGGAACAGACTCTGGCTTGTTCTGTCTGCTCCACATGCTCCTTCTAGTCTCACTCCATCAGTTTAGAAGTCCCTGGTTGCCTCCTGCTGCTATCTCCTTCTGCATTTGCTGTCCCTCTCCTTGCTTATAAGGAAATAAACAAATCAACAAACAAATTGAATATTTGAAGACTTAATTAAGCCATCATTGTCTTCATGTTCTTGATCACTTTCTTACTCAACCAAAACCTGGTTTGGCCATTCCTTCCATGGCACTTCCTGCAGGAGGCCACAGACAGATACAATGGGATACCTGCAATGCCACCTAATTCTGGTCATTGAGATGTCTCTATTCCAAGGAGAATTAGTAGAATCAAATAGACCATTGTGCCTAAAATAATCCATAAAATTAACACAACCCCATAAGAATACTAGCAATATTTTTCAAAGTAATTGAACAAAAATATTAAAATTATATATGGAATTACAAAAGATCTCAAATTGCAAAAGCAGTCCTGAAAGGAAACAAAGAGAAAAATATTGTATCACATTACCTGACTTCTAGTCTTACTAGTTTTAAGCACAATATGATAATGGCATAAAATTAGATATGTAGGGGAATAAAAAGCTCAGAAATAAATCCATATACATATCAGTGTGTATTTAGGACAAATTAGGTCCTAATTTAGGACAAAGCAGCTATGGTCATAAAATGAGGAAAGGACAATCTGCTTAATCAATGATGCTGGGAAATTTGGAAAGTCATACATAAAAAAATGAAGTTGGATCTCTCCACACACTTAAAACTCCATAAACAAAAACAATTCCAAATAATTATATTAAAGATTTATAGTTATAAAACTTTTGCAATAATAAAATATATAGAAAACATAGATGATAAAGATGTTTTTAGAGACTCAACCCATAATATAGAAAATAAAAACAAAAAACAATTGATTAATTCAAATTAAAAAGTTTTTACATAGCAAAATAAAAAAAATTAAAGACATCCTAATGAATGGAAGAAAAATTCACAAAATATATAACTGATGAGGAAATAATATTCAAAATACAAAATAAGTTCATACAATTCAATAATTAAAATAAAGAAAGAACCTAATTAATAGATGGGCAGCTGATATGAACAGATAATTCACCAAAAAGGATATAGGGCATCAGATGTGAAAAGTATTCATCCTCACCTTCATTAAGAGATATAGGTTAAAAATACAATGAGATTCCTTCTCACACCTATAAAATTGGCATGTATTAAAAAGATCTCCAACAAGTGCTGAAGAAGATGCAGAAAACGGGAAATCCTATTACACTGTTGGTGGGAATGTAAACTATCTTAACCGTTATGGATAGCAATCTGAATTTACCTTAAAAGAAAACTAACTGAAAATAAAACTATTGTAGAGCCCAGCAATCCCATTCTTGGGCATCTATCCAAAGAACATGAAACTATCAACACAAGAAAATATTTATAGAAGTATTATTTATAACAGCTAGGACATGGAAGCAGCCTAAATGTCCATCAATAGACAATCAGATCAAGATGTGGTGTTTCCACACTATGGAAATAGTATGCCATAAGGAAAGTTGAAATGCAGCTATTTTCAGCAAAATGGAATTTGAGAGAATTATATGTAATAAAGCAAGTCAGGACAATAAGAACAAATACTGGGCGTTTACATAGCAGATGAGTCAGTAAAGTAAAATACTTACAAATACTAGTGGATATTAATAAACACTGTGAGGGCTCTGAGGTTAAGAGAGAAGGGGCCAGGGGAGAGAATAAGGGAACACAGGGACAGTGGCAGGGAAAAATAAGCAAATAAAATTTCTTGTAGCTACACTACAAAGTAAAAAGCAATTAATGAAATTAAGTTTAATACCATATATTTCTTAATCAGCATATGAAATATATCATCTTAACATGTGATCAAAATAACAATCATTAATGAGAAAAAATAAGTTTAATTATAAAAACAAAAACACAAACACAGTGAAGAAAAACTTTAAAAAAGAAATGTCTGTATTCCTGATGAAAATGCCTTGAGAAAAAAATGTATTTCAGTCACCTCGTCTTCACCAGGACCTAGCAAAGTGCCTGGCCTATCATGGGTACTCAACAGATGTTAGAAAGAGGGGAAAGGGAGGAAAGGAGGGAGGGTGAAGGAAGGTAAGGAGGGAGGGAACTTAAATACCTCTTTATCTTCAGAAAACCAGGTAGAAGAAAATGAATATCACCACTCTGAGTTGCTTTGTGTAAATGGTACTAAAAGAGATAGATCCTTGTGTAGTTAACTACAATATTTTCTGGCATATTTTTAAATTCTTATTTATTTCAGCATAGGTCAGGGTAGAGCACATGGTAGGTAAGAAATGTTTGGTGAATGTTTGGAGGATCAGAGATTAGATTTTCAGTTGCTGCATTTCAGAGGCACCCTAGGTGAAGGCAGCTCCCAAGAGTCTAGAACATGGACAGAGAGTGACCGGTAACAACAATTTGGGAGGGGTATGGAGTGAGAGCTGCTACTTTGAGGACCTCAACAGTAATCAGAGGCACTAGCCATTCTGAAGGAGCAAGTCTAGGGAGGGCCCCTCTGCTCCCTCATGTCATCCCATTCCCATGGTCGGTCTCTTCTTCAGACACATAATGAGCATGATCTTTTGAATGATGGAAATGTTTTTCTCTTTTATTTTTCTATCTTCTTTGCCAGCTTAAATATAAAATGAACACATAGCAGCACAAAGTAAGACGCACACAGTGAATATAAAATAATTGCACCGTAATGAAAGATAAAAGAAAAATATTATTGCATTATTGATATTCGAAACACAATTTTGCAGTGAGACTGTAACCTCAAAAGAAGGTATTATGGAATGAAAATTTTCTTTGTTACTCTGGTGCTCATTTAACATAGCCATTCAGTTTTACGTAATACAGAGGAAAAGGGGATCCCAAAGAAATGTTTGTCTCTCCCAGGAAGGCAAATTTGATGAGAGAGCAACAAACTGAGAGAAATAAGCAAGAGAATTTTCTCCCCTCTGAGTCTTAAGAGTTCCACAAGGTGAGGAGGGGCAGGGAGATGGCTGGGAGCATAGTGAGAATGCAAGGCTTTTGATCCACCCTTGTTTTATATGGAGACAACTAAAACCGAACTACAGGGGGGCCCCCACAGAATTCAGAGTGCAGAGTGGCGTGTTTTCATTAAGAAAGGAACTCATTTGTGGGCCTGAGCTTCTTCTGGCACAGAAGTTCTTTCATGGCACAGAAGTTCATCACAAAGCCACAGACCTGCCACATGCTTCTAGGGTGAAGGCTGAGACGAAACTGCAGTATCAATACAAGGGATGAGAGCTGGGGGCCAGGAATTACTGGTACAGCAAACTCACAGAGGTCTTCATTAGCAAGAGTGGGTGAGCAGAGGAGTAAATCTTTAGGGAGGGGCCCTCAGACTTGAGCAAGCCAAGCAGAAATACACCACAAGTACATCAGCCACAGATGTCAGCTGCAGGCGCCAGCTGTGGACGCCAGCCATAGGGTGGTGCCAAGCATTCCAAAGCAGACACCAGGCACCTCACACCCCAGCACAAGTGCAAATCCACGGGCGCCCTACCCCCAGTGCCATAGGCCATAGAACTTGAGAGAAGAGCAAGAAAGGAAGAAGAGAGCTGTGAGGTACTGGGTGGAAAAACCAGTGAGTCTAAAGATTCTGCAAAAGTGTTGGGCAGCTCTTTGAAACTAAATTAGACTTAAGTGTCATCTTTTTGGTTTTTTTCTTGATGCTTAAGCAGGTGAAGGGTTCATGAAAAAAATCAGATCAGGTACAAAGAAATGAAGTAGCTAATTTCCTGCCCATCTCTGAAAGCTGAGTGAATAATTTGAGGGCTCTGCTACTCATGGCAATTTGAACCTTTAGCAGTTGAGTTGCAGGATTCAAGAAGGACATGGCTTGCCAGGTCAAACAAAAAGTGATTATATTCTAAATACCAAGGAGATGTCTAAAGTCTCAGTATACTCAACTCGTTCATCTATCCTGTCTCCATCTCTACCTTTCTTATCTTGGAGTCTTCTCTAATCGCCACCTAGCTCCCTCCCCCATCCTCTTTTTCTTTCATCTCAAGAGAGGAAATATACATAGATAGACAGGCTGCATCAGAATGATGCCTATGCAGTAATTTTGGTTATTTAGATATCAACTTGAACTACACAGTCCCTCGGGATACCTACTAGAGTAGCGGATGCCTCCAAAGAAACATTCAATGGTCTTATTAATCAGGTATATTATCTCCATTTCAGAGATGAGTGGAAAGTGCAAAAGGGAGTGACCATAGTTCTTTAGACGACTTCACATTTAGCTGATGAATATGTTAGTGAATTGAAGAAGCCCTCAAAAACTTAGCAAGTGGAACATTCCTGCTGCAGTACGTTAACACAAGTAACCTAATATAATAACAGCTGTAAGGAAAAAACAAGTCATGGTCCACAGAGACCATCTATAGTCACAGAAAGAAGATGTGGAACTTTAAGTAAATAACTAATTGGAATGGTCCAAAGTGTTGTTTTGATTAATAGTGGGGTCTCTTGTATGGAAATATGAACTTGCTTTGAGGTTTTTCACACATAAAATAGTCCTGCTGCACTGAGACACTGAGAGTTTAGCACATGACACGCATGGAGAATAGAAAGAAGCATGGAGACCAGCAACCACAGGGCCTGTCTAGCAGGAGAGAGATAACAAGACCATCAAACTTTGCTCAGCATCCTCTTCCCTCTTTGAGTTTGCATGTAGATTGATTACTCACAAAGATGAGGTTTATAGGCCAGTTCAGTTTGCTATACATGGAGTCATGTGAGGGTGTGAGGATGGAGGCCTTTGTGTGGATGAGATTGCTCCTTGGATAGTCTCCATCATCACCCATTGGCTGGTGATAGGACAAAAGTAACCTGAGAGGAGCTCCTACAACATGTCAGGCATTATATTACATTACTGGTTGTTATATCTTGTTGCATTTAATCCTCACCACAATCCTATGACTGTAATATTGTATCTGTTAGAGCAGAGAGCTCCAGCTTCACCCTCAAGTGAAAGTCTGGTTACTGAGACAAAGCTGCTCTTTCTCTTCCTAGTGCCTCCAACAGAGAAGCCCCATGATCTCTCACTATGGCTCATCTCAGCAGTATTTCTATGAAGACTTGGAACATAAATCCTTATTTTCAATCCAAGTCTTCTTTAGGCTACTGACTTCTAAGTGATTAAACCACTGGTTCTCTGTACAGCTGTATGTGACTTTCTCTAGACCCAGATCAGTCGTGACAAGAAAGAGGATAGTCAAAAGGCAGGAGAAATGAGGAGCAGGTTCCAAGATGTGGAACCATGCTACATAACTTTGAGATACAAATGATGTTCGTACAAAACTACTGTAAATCCCTTACTTAAAAAGAAAAATACTGTATAGTGTATGAAGAAAGTGGAATTTTCTTGCAATTTCTCAAGGGTTTGCCCATAGCCCAGGGTTTGAATACGTGCTACCTCAAGAGAAAGTATGGCCTGATCCTTGGACTCTTGTCACTATATGGTCCCAACAGGGCTTCTGTCAGTTTGAAATAGTGAAAAGAACTTCAAGGTTGTAGGGTTAGACGGACTTGGGCTTCAATTACAGTTTTGACCTTGGGCAAGTTACTGACTCCCTCTGGATGTCAGTGCTGTAAATGTCAAATGGGTGATGACAGCACTTACTCCTAGAGCTTGGAGAGGCATCCATGTTAGGTATGAACGCTCTCAGCAAGGTGCGTGGCACAAAGCAGCCTTTCGACAATTGTGGCCTTTGCAAGAGCACAAAGAGCCCAGATACTGGGGACCTTCAGCCTGTGATGCAAAATTACCAAATCACCAGCTGCTGAGACCATTAACCCAACATCCTCGCCCCCCCCACCCTAGTGAATGGCTAGACTTTAGGCACAGAGTTTAGAGTAAGCTCTTGTTGATTTTTACACAAGGTGTCTGTAGGAACTTCTGCGTGCTTTGCCCAACGATGAAAGCTACTCACAAGAAGGTAAACATTGTAGACTTATTTATGATTTTCTAATATAACTTTCAGTCTCTCAAAATAAATTCACCTTCTGCAGTGAAAGCTGACCAATCCCCACTTTTGATATGTTGTTAATCGGAAACCTTGGTGCCGCCCTCTGCGGCCCATGAGTAGAAGGCTGACGCAATGCAACAGCCACGGTGCAAGGAGGCTATTTCTTCCTAATGAGTGCCCAGCCATCCCACTTGGTTTGGTTGAAAGCAAGACTCCGAGTCTCAGCCTCTGTGACTGCCAAGATCCTGTCACTCTTAATGTGCTCATTTCCAGCTGTGGCCCCATGATGCCTCTTCAAACAAATTATTCTGCAGCGATTGATCACGTCTCCCTCCCTGTAGATGGCCCATAACCACACTGGAGAGTTAGACAGAAATACTGCCTGACAGATGATCCACACTGGGGCCAGAAGCCTAAAGCACAACTCTCCCAACCCATTGCCAGTGTGGGACATGCGCGGCCCACACCTAACAACTATGTCGTCGGTGGTAACGATGCTGAAGTACTCAAACACTCAGCTGCTTCCTGCCTGCCAGCGAGCCAGGGCTTTGGAGAAATTACAAGTCTGGCTTTTGTTCTTCAGATTCCACACCCCCTAGCCCCATCAAACAAGCAAAGGATTTTGTTGCCTCCACCTAGTTGGAGTATAAGTTCCACAAGGGCAAGGTTTGTTCTGTTTGTGCTATATGTCTAGCTCACAGATGTGTATTTGTCTATGAAGGTGTTGCATTTATATTTATTGAGTGGATACATAAGAGGAGAATCCCATAGTGAAGTCTTGTTTTGTTTTGTTTTTTTTTTTACAGAAGAGAAATCCTATCAGAGAGAAGCAGCAAGGGAGTAAATTGATGACAGGGATTTGCTTTATTAAACCAAAGGTGCTGAGGCTACTTGTTCTAACATTATAATGGGTGTTCTTTATCCTGAGGGGTAACTCCAATACATCTAGCTTATAAGATTTTTATAAAGCACTCCTTTTTACTTATTTTTACTGTTCTACACACTCAAGGTTTTGAAAGAGCCACATGGGTGATTTTATTAAGAACTGACTTTCAGTAGTGGACTTATCAAAAGAAATATGGTTTATGAGATAAAATCAGTATGAATCTGTTATTTCTGTTTTGAAACACAGGGGAACTTTGGGGAGGTGCTATAAATATTTTGCTCCCTGATGAATTCTGCAGATCAAAACTGTTTAATAGCCTTTCTTCATTTGATAAAAAGGACTTACTTCCTGTAATAGCTATCCATAACTGACTCAGACCATGATAGACATGCTTGCTTTCCTCCTGGTGCTTTCCTGCAATTGGCATATGTTCCAATTTCTTGCTATATGACTTGAGTTTACATATTTAAACATCCACCTTTTGATAGGGGTGCTGTGTTGAAATGGGGTGGGGGGCATGGCCTTCGGCATGGTGGTGATGCATTAGAATGGCAGGCATTGTGTCCTGGTGGGCGGAGACTTGGAGAAGGGAAGTTAGGCCTTCTCATGGGAGGAGAAGAGTATGAGGGGATCTAAGGAGGATAAGACTGACAGAGAGAGGGAGAAAGGTGTGGAAAGAAGAGCAGAGGAGTAGCAGGGAAGCTGGAGGCCTTGGAGTTGCTGCTGCCATGTGTGGCAGCAGGTCAAGGAAGGAAGCCATGCT
The DNA here is from genome assembly GCA_004024945.1 of Uropsilus gracilis. Taxonomy (NCBI): domain Eukaryota; kingdom Metazoa; phylum Chordata; class Mammalia; order Eulipotyphla; family Talpidae; genus Uropsilus; species Uropsilus gracilis. Next base: position 28,883 of record PVHY01014710.1, on the reverse strand, counting down.
GTGGGCTTCCATCCCTAGCTTGGGCTGGTGAGAAGCCCAGGGAAGTATGCTGGAAAACTTGTGACTTGTATACGCTGACTTAGAAACATAGCACTTGAAAACTTGTTTTAACTTTGAAACTGCAAAGTTTGGGAATTGTCTGGAGATCTGAAAAGAACTTGCTGTGTTGCTGTTTTCATCATGAGAAGTCTGAAGTGGCTGCTGCTGTTACATCAAGTGAATCTTGCTGGTTTCAGGCCACTTTAGAGTTGAAGCTGAAAGAATGTTGGAACTGTGCCTTTTGGAGGAAAACTGAAGATGCCATGCTGGTTTCTTCGTTGGCTTTGAATCTCCCAGTTTTGAAGAAGGGTTGATGATGCTATCTTGTTTTTTTTGAGCTTGAAGTGAAAAGCTATGTTTTTGGAAGAGGGTCAATGATGCCATCTTGGCTTCTTCATCTGGCATAAAGGTGGGACAGCCACCAACTTGTGGGTACATATGGCTTAGGACTCATGTGCAGTGTTTGGAATAGAGACTGAACTGGTTGGTAAGATTACCAAAGGGATTCCTTGTACCTTCAGAGAATTTTGTTTATTTTGTCTTTTTAATGAATAAATCTCTTTTACCTCTTTTTAAGGTTAGTATGATCTTGCTTCTACTTGTGCGGCCTGGGATAAACCTAAGGAGTAGCTGGGTTTAAAGGGCCAGCTGCTCCTGTTTGTAAGTTTAGTTAAGTTTTATGATTTGCCTGTTTCCTGACCTGATTTTACTTCCCTGTCTAAATTATAACCAGAGATTTTTTTTGTCAGTTTTGTTCATGCTGTTTCTCAAGAACCTAGAATAGAGCCTGCATTGTGGTAGCATGTACTAATACTATGAATTCATATGTTATATGAACTACTGAAAATGTAGCTCACAGATCCCAATATCTGTGCCAACATACCTAGGAAAAGTAGTGAAGGTAGTAACAGGGTTTGGCACCCAGGACAGTCATTGTAGAAGGATACCTGGATTTAGATATAAACTTAATCCAGATTTTCTCCTCTTTAGATGCGTTGCCCTTCAGGCATTTAATCTCCCCAAATTTGGCTTTGAAACTGGCACTTGGGAATGATAGCTACGTAAGGAGAGTGGAATGAACATCACCTGATTTAAAGGATAAAACGTATTTTGTGTGAACTGCTAAGATTTACAGAAGCATCAGATTTCATTACATGTTGGGTGCACGTCAGTGATGGGATGAGTGACGGGGATACACTAACCTGTTACTTAGTTCAATTGCCCTGGTGAAGAAACCACTAATAGTCTCAGTTGTTAGAGCAGGTGCATAAAGAAGAGATGTTATTCTCATGAAATACCAGAGCTGAGGCTCATCAGACTTGCCTAAGAAATCTTCAAAAACTCTCTGTCCTCAGATGTGGTAAGCTTTCTCACAGCTAAGTTATTTATCTCCTTGTCCACCTCAACCTCCCATATATGCCATGCTTTCCTGTAGGTGATGTCTGGTCCTCGCCCCATGGACAGTTTGCCTTATAAGTGGGCATGATGCATGCCACACCAATGTGGAAACCCTAGATGTGTTGGCAAGCTTTGATCTGGCACCCTCTTGAGCTTCTGCCCTCAGTTATGAGAACGGCGCGCCCTAGATAGTGGTTTACTCCTTCAGCCTGGGTTCTGGAATGAGAATACACATGCTTCTTCTAGGTCAAGCCCGGGCATGTCCAACAGAGCTGCAGCAGACTCACAACCCTCATGAAATGTGAGCACAGATGCTTGTGTGAGCCACTGAGATGCTGAGGTGGTTTGATACCTTAGTGAAAGCTGACCAGCATGCTAGGATCCACTCCAAGTCCACTACAGTATAAACTCTGAGGTTCAGGAATATGTTTCTTAAACACTCTTCTCACCATTCTGATAATCAGGTTTGAGAATCCCTCTCCTAGATTATCTTTGCCCCTTCCTTTCTTCCTGCCACCTGTGCATGTGAACAGAGCTTGACAAATGTATCCACCATCCTATAATTCAGCTGGTAGCATTCCTGGCTGTCAGACCAGTAGGAAAAGAAAGCTGATCAGAGAATGTGGAGCTGCTGTGAATGACTCTTGAATGAAATCAGAGATTTTAGGGTCACCTGCCCTCCCTTCTCCAGTGTTTTATTGGGAATGTGATAGAATAATTTATTGTTGCAGAGGCAAGATTTAACCTATACAAGGACATACTCTGTTATAGACCAGATGGTTTGGATTTGTGTGTGATCATTATTCTAGTTTCTGACAATCCTTAATAAGTATGCCTATGTTAGCTACTAAATTATTATTGGTTAATCGATGCCTAGCAGTTCTGCCTGTTGATGAGGTCTTGAGGCACCCACGTGAGGCCAGAGGGCATGGTCGATGGTCAGCGGGAAAGACCAAGTTTGGGTTTCTGGCTTCTCATTGTACTTCCTAGCTTCTCAGCAATAACACCGGAGGCTGAGTTTTTCGATTATGAAGAATGCCCTCTGTTCTCTGAACTTATAGTTATGCCATACGAAAGGTCATAGACAAAGTCACTTTTTATCAGTAAAAAAGAAAATCCATAAAATTTGTCAGACAGTCTCATAATCATGCTTAGCTCTTAGTAAGGCTACGGTAGGACCCCATGCAGAACTAGATCTGTAATAAATAATCTAATTCCTTAAAATCAGTGATACTCCAGTAAGGATGTCGTAGTGTATTTGTCTTTTTTTCTTGGAAGCAAGGAAGGTAGGGAGATGTTTCAATTATTATCAGTTATGACATTAAAATTGAAGCTGAGCCTTTTTTCCTGTTTTGGTCTTGTATAAGCTGTAACTCTTCTCTTCATGTTATAAAAGCAAAGTTCTCATAGCCTCCAGATTATAGTCAATGGAATCAAGAAAGCTATTTTATGGACTCAGTTATACCCAAGAGGACTTCTTGAAAAGCATATTATTACAGAGCTTGGGACTAATCAGTTGGAACCCCTGAGTGTTTCTTTCACTACACAGGTATCTTGTAGCTCCAGAGACACAATCACTCATGACAAGCAATGAATATACAAAAAGCTCCTAGTACATATATTTCATCAGGACAAGAAGCTTGGGAATATTCCATACTCAAATACATTGAAATGGGGACATTTAAAGCCAAAAGCTATGTAAATCCCATTTTCCCTTAAAAATGGAGGTCTGCATTCCTTTGAGTATAGCTTTCCTCAGTTCCTGTCCCCACGACTCCCAGAAGTATGAAACTGATAAATATCCAATTACTCCTTGCAGAGGAAACTTAGCAACCAGCATTCATATTGGCTTTCCTTATTCTTTTTCAGAAGAAGTATGACTGTCTTCAACATTACTGAGATAGTAAAATGTCAAGTACCTGAGACACTCAAGGAAGGAGTCCAGGTAGCTCCAGCTGATGAGGGAGTATGTTTTGTTATGGTCCCTGCTGTTGATGTTGGCATGCAAGGTACAGGGGGCAGAGTTGAGTGTGTCACTTTTGGAATAAAAACTGGGTATGAGTTTATATGCCTGGTATTTGCCTTTTCTTCTAAAATTGAAGACCAAAAATTCTTGGTTAATAAAGTTTCTACATATTTAGATTCTGATTATTCTATTTTACAAAAGCATGTGATTTTTTTTTTAAGTTATAGAGGCATTTGAAAACCTGTTGAAAGCAACAGATCTCCTCCTCCCCCAGAAATTCAAATTTCAGGGAGTTCACCTGGGGTCAGTGGAGCCCTGGTTAAGTGCTCACAGATAATGAAAACAGCATGGAACTAGAGGTTTAATTTTGCTCTGGTTTCTAGCAGAGTGGTCTTAGGCAAATCACTTACCTTCTCTGAGAGTTAGTTTACTTTGGGGTTTATAAACTATAATTGATTTAAATTTATTAGCAATTTCTCTTATAACTAAAGAGATTTTAGAGATTAGAATTGAAGAGATTTTATTAAAACCCTCTCCTCCTCCAAGGTCATTCTTTCCATTATTAAAATATCTTAAATGAGACTCAAGAAAGTTTCTCCCCACCAACTCTTTGTGAACATAATATCAGTCACTTATTGCTTTGTTACATTGCAATTTACACACTAAGTTAATAGTGAGAGATTAAAATGAGGAAAAATAGAGTCAAAGTAAAATGTGGCCATTTACAACTAAATATATAAAATTTGTTTCTCCTATATGTAACTGAACTACAAATCAGATATATGTCCTCAGACAAATAAGTGAGATAAATAAAAATTATAATTAGACTCAAGTCAGGTTGGTAAAAATTAAAAAACTGTTATTCAGAGGGTTTTTAAATTAACTTTCTATTCAAGTCACCAATTTACAACTCAATGACTTTTATATTATCAATTCTCAAAACTGGTAGTATAATATAAAGTAGTATATTATAAACAATATAAAATATATAAATTATATAGTTTTATATTTTTGCAGTATAATATGAAATGTTAAGTACTTTCACAATTTCTACATCAACAATTCAGTAATATTAAGTGCATTCACAATTGTCTACAACTATCATCACTATTTCCAAAACTTTTTCATCATCACAAACAGAAATGTTATAGCCATTAAGCAGTAACATCCAATTCCTCCCCACTCCAATATTTCCTGGTAAACTCTACTTTCTGTCTCTAAAAATTTGTATTCTAGTAAGATCATGTAAGTGATCTCATCTTTTTGTGTCTGGTTTAATTCATTTTGCACTAAGTTTTCAAGGTTCTTTCACACTGTAGCAAGTATCAGAACTTTGTTAAGTATACACCACATTTTGTTTATTCATTTTTGCATTGATGAATATCTGGGTTTTCCACTTTGGGGCTATTAAACAACACTGTTGAACTTATAAACATTCGTGTACGAGTATTTAACATATTTTTTTAAACAATTTGGGGTGAATACCTAGGAGTAGAATGGCAGGCTCATTTGGTGATTCTGTTTAACTTTTAAAATTAATTAAATGTTTTTACATAATTTTATGTCTTTGAGAACTTACCCATCTGTTTTTTACAGTGAATGAGCCCTTTACATTTTCCAACAAGAACATGAAAGGGTTCCAGCTTCTTTACCTCTTCACGAATATTTGTTACTTTATTTTTATGTGTTCTCTCTCACACATTCTAATTCGAATGAGTGTGAAATAGAATCACTCTGTGCTTTCGATTTGTGTTTCCCTAATGACTGATAAATAAATAAAACAAACATGAAACCACCCCAAGTCTGGGTAATAAGTAAAGCCAGGAGTTTATAGAGGATGAGATCCTAGTCCTGACAGACCCCCCCCAGGTTGAGGCACATGAAAATGCAGCCGAGTCAAGAAGTAAATAAAACCTGGCTGGCAAATCAGGTCCTGCGTTGGAATTCAACCAATCACAGATTGACAAACTCTCCACCATTCAGAACTGCACTGACTGCAAACCTCATTTGCATAAGCCAGAGCTAACCTCACCCTCTTTGCCCTATATAAATATGCTCTCTGCAAATCACTGCGTTGTTCAACCCAGGCGCTCCTTAGTCTCTATACCCCAACTTCAGTCTTGAAGCCTGGAATAAATAATTGCTGTGCTAGTCAATCTGTAGCACTGCTGCCATGACAGATTATGATACTACTGCTGTCACATTAGAACTGTAACACTGCTAGGGTATCTGGTCAACATGACTGAAATTTATATTTGTATATCTTCTTTCTGGAAAGGTCTGTTCAAGCCTTTTGCCCAGTTATAAGTTGAGATATTTGTTTTTGTTGTGGTTGGCATATATTTTTCACATATGATTATATGTGATTATATATATGATTATATATGATTCACAATTTTTTTCGCTCATTCTTAATTTTCACTTCCTCATTATGTCCTTTGATGCACAAATATTTTAAATTTCAGTGAAGTCCAATTTACTTTGTTGTTGTTCATACTTCTTGGTATCTCAGAATATCAAAAATCCTGTCTATGCACATTGCCAAATCCAAGGTCATGAAAATTTAGTACTGTTTTCTGCTAAGAATTCTATGGTTTCTAGCCGGGCATGGTGGCACGTGTTTGTAAGTTACAGCTTATGGGGTCGCGGCGGGGTCTGGGGATGGTGGTTCATCCCACCCGGAGCAACACAGTGAGACCTAGCACCAAAAAATAGCTGGGTGTGTTGGTGCGGCGCCCCTGTAATCCTAGCTACCTGGGAAGCTGAGGCTGGGGATTGCTTGAGTCCGGTACCCCCCGGGCAACTTGACCCTGTAGTTCCACGGGCAAAAATAGCGAGACCTAGTCAAAAAAAAAAAAAAAAAAAAAAGAATTCTATGGTTTCTGTTTTTATATGTATGTTGTTAAGATAGTTTGAGTTAATTTTTTATATATTGTGAAGTAGGGATCCACCTTTATACTTTAGCATGTAGATCCAGTTGTTCCAGCAGCACTTAAGAGATTATTGTTTTCCCATTGAATAGATTGGTCACTCTTGTCATAAATCAATTGGCCTTATATGTATAGGGTTTTTTCTTAAATCTCAATTTTTCATTGATCTTCATATCCTTATACTATTACCACTTTTTTTTACTGTAATTTAGTAATAAGTGTTGTAATTGAGGAGTATAGCTTTCATCTTCTTTTTCAAGATTGATCTGACTGTTTTTGCAGCTGTTTAGTAATTGCATATGAATTAGAAGATCAAGTTTTCAGTTTCTGAAAAAAAGTCAGCCTGCTGAAATTTTGGTAGAAATTATATTGAATATGCCTTTTGGATAATATTGCCATCTTAACATTATAAAATATTCTTATTCATTAACAAAGGATATCTTTGTGTTTATCTAGGTCTTTACTTTCATCAATATTTTATAGTCTTTAGTGTACAAAAATCTTCATCTCCTTAGTTATATTTATTCCCAGTTTTAAAAAAAATGGAATTCTTAATGTTCCTTTCAGATTGTTCATTGTTGACATATAAAAACATAAGTGAAATCTGTATGCTGATCCTGCATCCTCAAACTTTGTTGAGTTTTAAAATTCATTTTAGTAGCTTTACCATTGATTCTTTGATTTCTTTGGGCCTTTACACACACACACACACACACACACACACATATGATTATATCATCTGAAAGTTGAGAAAATTTTACTTCTTTCCAGTTAAGATCAATATTATTTATTTTATTTAATTGCTCTGGCCATAAATCCAGTATAATATTAAATTATAGTGATGAAAGAAAAAATCCTGGTTTTAGAGGAAAAGCTCTCAGTCTATCATCATTGAGTACAGTATTAGCTGTGGGTCTTTAATAAATATCCTGTATAATATTTAAGAAGTTTTATTATATTCCTAGCTTTCTGAAAGGTTTTTTGTTTGTTTGTTTTACCATGCAAGAGCTTCAGGTTTTATCAGTTGCTTTTCAGTCTCAATTGAGATGATCATGTGAGTTTTTTTCCCCTTTGTTATTTTAATGTGATTTTTACATGGATTTAACTTTTATGCTGAAACACCTTTGCTTTTCTGGAATAAATTCCACTTGGTCATGGTATATAATCCTCTTCATGTGCTGTTAGATTGGTTTGCTAGTTTCTTGTTGAGGAGATAGTTTAATTTAATTTGTTTATTTTAGAACTGCAAACAAGGAATTATAAACTTAGTTCAAATAAGGAATTATAAACTTAGACAAAACAGTTAATACAAAGGAAGTTGAACAATGGAGACTCATCACTAAGAAAAAGATCCCCAATAATGTTGTCTTTTGTCCTGTATCTCAAGTCTATGACTGATTTTCTCCAACATTTTATCAATGACTTAAAGAAGACCTGCTTATCACACTTACTGTTGACATATAAAAGAGAGAATGGGGGAGAGAGATATAATAATTAAGGGAATATAATAAATATTCCAAAAAATATTCTGACAACCTGGAATAATCAGACCAAACAAACAAGATACATTTAAAATCTGGAATCAATATTTTGGGTTCAATAAAACTGTTGGGAATTGTGGGAGGTTGCTGGATTAACAGCCATTCTCACCAAGAGAACTGGAGATTAACTGACAGAAAACTTGACATAAACTTGAGCATTTTGAGATGCCAGAAAAGGAGTGCAAGCTGGAGCTATGTTGACAGTGTCCTGTCCACAGTGTACATGTGCACAAGTGTGTGGTGTGTGGGGCTTGCTTAGTCTTGCTCTTGGCTCTGCAGGCATGTCCACATCTGGAACATTTATTGCCTTCAGTTCTGGGTGCCAATTTTTAAGTGACAAACTGGAGTTGATCCAGAGGAGAGTGACCAGGACAAAGAAAGGACTCAAAACCATGTCAGGCTAGGGTGTGTTGAAGAAACCAGGGCTGTTTAGCCTGGGGGAGAGAAGATTAAGTGGGGGATTTGAGCATTGTTTTGAAATCACATCATGCAAAAGAGAAAGAGACTTGGTCTGTATATTTCCAGAGTGGAGAAAAAGACCCAGAGGTGGAAGTCAGAAGTGGGGAAAGGTCAGTTTTTCACAAGGGAGACATTTATAATAGAAAGGTCTGAGAAATCCATAGGTTGGACAAATTATGGGTGGCAAAAAAAAGTGTTTCGGGACTTCAGCTCACCCACCCCCACTTCTGGGGAACTTTTTCCCATTGCCTCGGAGGAATGGGAAAAGTTGCACCTAAGCCACAGGCAACAGAGTCCTTTCTCTAGGATTTTTGTACTTAGAAGTGAGGGATAATCAGGCTGTAGAATCATTAAGAGGTAAAACTAGGGAGGAGTTTCTCATCAAGAGGAGAAGAATGATACCTAGCAAGAAAGAAAAAAGAAAACTACTCTGAGAGGAGTATAAGAGAAAGAACAAAAAGAAGTGAGAGAGAGGGAAAACAGAAAGATCTTTGAATTCAATTCCAGAAAATCCTGGGGCATGTTTTATATACTCTTATTCTCCCACAACTTTGTCACTCAACTTATCTTGGATTTTGTGAAATACCAAGTATAATTCCAGTGGGTGGTCTCTGATAATTAAATTATAGTTGGTTTTTTATCACTATCATTTCAAAGGGTTCTAATCATTATTAGTCATCTTGAGGAGACAGAGATGTCTGTCTATGAGAAACAAGGTCACATCATCACCCACCAAAAACTCTATGAAATAAGTGGGAGCAAAAATGGAGTAGGACTGGTCACGAGTAAATAACATTTGAAACTGGACCATGAATTAATTATCTTAGGCTCTTTACTTTTTTTGTAGTTTTAACATCTTTCCTAGTAAAGAGACGAAAATAAGTTCAGTACTGAGGAAAAATGAAAGTAAGTTAATGCTTCTCAATCAGACTCTTTGTGGCAGATTCCAACAGTAAGAATACAAAACCTTACATCTGAAAATTTGGATTTAGTCAATCTGGAATGAGGATCAAAATTCTGTATATTTTCAAAACTCTTTAGATAATTCTGGTATAATGCAGGGGAAATCATTATTGGATTAGAGGACATTTAAGGTATCTTCCAAATTTAAGATCGGTAGGTTCAGGGAGAATAAAGCCTAGAAATGAACACTTTCATTTAGAAAATGTAGAAACTGAGATCCAAAGAAGCCACATGATTAAGGTCACTGAGTTAGTAAAGAGAAGTGAAGAGAAGTCTAAAAGTTGGGCAATCCTATGTCTTCCATCTTGCTTTCACCAAATCTATATAAATTTGCAAGAATCTTCTTGATAAACTAGGGGACACAAAGAAAGTCAGCTTTCTGGATCCAGGTGGCTTAGGCTGAGTCATGTTCTGCCACTTGCCAAACACTGTACAAGTTTCTTCCTCTGTATCTATTTCTCAAGCTGCTGTAAACTGAGTTGAGATGTATGCTGATAGATGCTTGAAACAATGCTTACAGTATGGTAAACAAGTGTTTGCTACCACTATATTTATTTGTTTGCATTACAGTCATAAGAAAATCTCTCTAAAGACCTTCAAGGAGACCTTAGACGGCTATTCATTGTTGACAATTGAGAGCAGGGGTGGAGTATTTCCAGCCCACACCCAGGATCTGGCTTATTGCTTCCTGTCATCCTGTTTAGTATAAAAGGCCACAGTGCTTGAGTCATGACCATAACTCTGGTGGGCCACCCTGGTCACCTCAACCAGAAGAGCCATAAGGGCCACTTAATAGCCACAAGTAAAAAAAGTAACCCCTTTATTCCAAAAGGGGTCTTGCTTTAATTTTTCTTTCTAAATCTATTTCCTGCATATACAGTCACTGAACAATAAACAAAGCCTGGCTTTAATTAAAATAAACAACAAAATGACTAAGAGAGAGATGATGGCTTCTGAGGCGGATGTCAGATAATGTGGAATTAAATATCTCTGTGGAATTAAGAATTCCTGAAAAGTAAAATAAGCCGGGAGAGGAAGAGCATCCACTCCAGGCAAGCAGGTTGGTGCCTGCTTTCTTCCTTAGCATGCACTGATGATGGAAGCATTTGGATGGATGATGTTTTAGGAAATGGTTTCTATGTCTCATAGTTACAGGAATTTTACAGACAATGTCAGGTTCAAAGTGCCCATCTCCAGTCTTCGTTATTCCATAAAACTGAATGGTTTTGTGAGAAATTATTTTTAAAAATTGGAATTAAACAGAAAAGAAGATGAGTTGGATGCTTCCTGGAACTTAAAGGGCTATTTCTTTAAAAAGGAGAATACTTTTTAGGGGCAACCACAGAGAAGAGCACAAGTGTAAGAAAAACATCCCCAGCCCCTTACATGGCTCCTCCCTGCCAATCTGCTCCAGCTCTATCCTTCCTTCTCCAACTTTCCTTCTCTTGACTTATCCTTCCCTCATGTCTCTAGCCCAGATCCTGCTTTAAAACAAAACAAAACCTCTCTTTCTTCTCCTGTTCTTCTCTTTTTCCTTATATTCCTCCTCTAACCTGGTCTCTACTTTTGGTGATAAAATGGAAACTGAAATATTCATTTTATCTTTTCATGAATATTTAGGAAAGAGGTACTATGTCCTCTGTCCATCTTCATTATGGTGATTTTATAAGGTTAAAGTAGAATTTACACACATCAAAATGCATAAATCTCAGTATACAGCCTCATGAATTTTCACACCCATATACACTGTATCATTACCCCAGGTCAGTACAAAGGGCCAGCAACCTTCCTGCAAGCTCTCTACATCCCCCCCTTCAATCACTCTTCTCATTTCTATTACTAGAGTTAGTTCTAATATTCTCTGTCCTGTATTATATTTGTGGGATTCATCTAAGCTGTTGCATGTTGCAGGTATTATGTTTTCTAATGAAGTTTTATGTTCCTACAAAGGAATAACATTTTTATTTCTAAAGTGAACAATCAAAGTGAACAACCAAATTTACATATCTTGAACATAATGATGGATTTTTTTTTCCTCAATGATCCCCAGCTCCTATCTCCTAGTCCCATGTGGATTAGTATTAATTAAGAGGGGGGAGCCCTGTATTTGCTTTACCTTCTTATTAGAGCCAAAGATTTTGACAAGAACCCTTTGAGATTGAGGTTTTCACAAGTTATCTAATTGGGGGGTCACTGCTTTGCAAACTTAGTTGCCTCTGCAGCTTCATCACATAGGATGATGGACTACCTGGAACCTTGGTGGAATTTTACTGATATTACCCCACTATTCTTGCTAATACTTTCCCGCCACTAGAGGTCAGGGTTCAGTTAGCACTACAGAGGGCTGAACTAGTGGGAAGGGCATAATAGCACTCAGAAGGACCCCTGAGTGGGGCTTACTGGGGCAGCTGAGGTTGTAGGCTCAGGTGGAGACTAGGCATGAAGAGGCTGAGATACCCAAACAAACAGATCATCCCATTATTACTTCATGAAAAATTGATTTCAAACATCACAAATTATATATTTTCCTATTTAAGTTATTTTCAGCTGGTGAAAGCCCTTTGTCTATCCCAACAACTACATTTCACTTTGTTCCCTTTAGGTATGAGGATGCTTCCTGCTCCAGACAAAGTCAAATATTCTCACTTGGAAGTTTCTGAAATTCTTGGTTTCTAGATTTAACAATAACAATAAAAATGTTTTCTCAAGAGGTTTGGTGGGGTGAGGGGGCTGTTTGAGGAGCTACAAGGTTGTTTTGTTTTGTTTTTTTCTATCAACAAAAAATGTTTAGTAGGTAAGTATCACTAGCTGGTTTATGAACCACATGTATTTTAGAATTTTAAAGTCTTGTTGCTTAAAATCCCATTGTTTAACACTGCTTAATTTTCTACTTCATCACCCTAATTTACCTTGTCCTTGTGTTGCCGATCCCAATGAGTTGTGATGATGACTACAATCAGTCTCTCCAAAATTTAGGGCAAGAAGGCAAAGTTTAGAGATAGTTTAAGTGGATAGTTTATGAATAAATGGTTAAGCTATGAGGCACTTTATTTTATTAAATCTTCCACAGATGTGCCATATATAAAACAGATAAAAAGTAGATTTCTTCCTGATGAAGTAGGAGTATTGAACTGTGACACTTGCCTTACAGCTCCCCAAACCCTCCTACACCAAGCACATGGAAATTCTGTAACTCCAGGAACATAGTTTAAAGCCACTGATCTTTTCCAAATCCTCTGTTTCATCCCAGTTTCTCGAGAAACTGAGATCCTGTACTTGCCCAATTAGCATCCTTTATCAACAATGATATCTGGCAAGAAATAGGGGCAGAATATAATGTTTATTTAAATTATTATACTTTTAATAGTAATTTTAAATGTTACATAAACTAGAAATTTTTAAACAAACGTATACTGTCCACTTCTTTTCCCAGCATATAATATACTTATGGTATATTAAATGTGTGTGAAAGATGAAATAATGTCACTTAGCTCAGCTGTGCCACACACTTAGATGGTGGGAAAATGGTAGCAGTTTTGGGTTGAATAGGTAAGAACCATGTTCTGATAAACTGGAATGTGCTGAGGGAAGAGACTTAACCCCTTCGAAACAGTTTTATTTATCTTTAAAATTTTTATTACGGTAACATTGGTTTACATTGTCATTTGTATTCTGGAAGGATAGGGTTCCCGCCCACCCCTTCAGGCATTGTGCACCCACCCCCCACAGCACCCATAGTTCACCACTGTAGAAGACAGTTCTAGATCTCAACAGTGCACTAGAATTTTCTTCTATGAAGACCACTTGCTTACCCAAGATGTCTGGCACAAGAGAGACATTGCCTCGGTAGTGGAGGTGTCACTTATGCATGCAGATAGGGTGCTGCTGGTAGGGTATGGCATGACTGGCATAAAAAGGGCAGTAAGGAAAAGTTAAGAGTAAAGGAGTCAGCAGGTATGTCTGCACCAGTTAAGCCAGTGATTTGTTCACATGCCAGTGGTAAGGAAAAGCAATGAAAATTTGAGAGCAACTTCCAGGAAAAGTTTTTAACATTACATTTCTCCCCAGTCTTCCACATCTAACTACATAACCCATACCATTTACTCCTAAATTTAGAGGCATTAATTGAGAGTTTTAAAAATACCAAGTTTGGCATAAACCAGGAAAATTGATACTGAATAGGGATTAATGAGTAAAGAATTTGTTCAGAACTTAGTGTATGAATTTCTCTAGGTCTGATTTAAATCTTCATCTTTTAACTAAGAAACAGAACAGAATCTATGAGTAGTTGTTTTGTGTTTTTTAATACATCATTGTGTTTTAAATGACAAAATCATTTATTGGAGTTCTGTGATAACAGAAGCAAAAATAAAATATTGTCCTCTTGTTTTTATTAAATCTGGGGTGAGCTTGCATTTTCAGAGTGTAGATGCAACAATAGAGCTCTCTGCAATATATGATTGCTAATATCAGCCATTGGACCCAGACAAGAAAATCTTCTTAAAAACCTAGACAGAGTCAAATCCAGATCTTCAAGTTACACCTAGTTGCATATTCCCTCCACCCTGTACATTCTGTAAGAGTAGAACTGGGATAATACTTGAGAAACTGAATCTTCCAGAGGTTATGTCTTGTCAGCATAAGTATGGGGTTAGAGTTAGTTATCTGCAGTGTGGTATGAGCACAGGATGAGAAAAGGTGTGTGTTGTATGCACTGAACAGAGGTATCAGCAATATTTTACTGGGCAACAGAGGCAGGAGATAGTATGAAGACACATTGTCCATTGTGCTCACTAAGAATGGGAAGTTTTTCACTTTGGTTATCAACTGTCTTCAAATTTGGAAACCAAGAAGCAGAGGATAGATCAACTTAAAGTTTCCAAATCTGAAGAATGTGGTCCCAGGTGGTTTTATTTAGCATGCTGCCTGCCTGGGTTCCTGACAGTCTCTCAGAGGAAGTTATTTCTTCAATAGACTAAAATAAAGAGCCTCCTTGCTAAGCAACTAGAACACGACCCCAAAGGATAACACAAATTGCAGGGCAGAGAGGTAAGCAAAATCTCACCCTCTGTCTAGGATTGAAATATCCATTTCTTGCTCTCCCCTTGGGAATTCCTTTTCTGAAAATGGCTTTTGGCTTAGTGGAACCCCCTCTGGTATGCATATGAGTGTTCAATACATTTGTGATGGTGAGACACTCATTTCCATTGTTTTAATAGCAGAGCATCCAAGTTAAACCCCTTGTATGATTTCTCTCACTTGAGAAGGAGGATGTTTAAGGACAAAGCCCTAATCCCCTGAGTTTTCCAGGGATGCCCTGCCACAAACTTCCTTCTCCTGACACAGAAAGAGAAAGAGAAACAGAAAGGCAGATACGGGACTGGAGACAGGATCAAATAGTTATGAACCAAATTGGTTAATGAACTGATTGAGGGTATGAACTGTTGACAAGGGCAGGAACTACATGCATAATTAAGATGCTACGGGGAGGCCAGGAATATGACTTTATGCCTTAGAACTCTCAGTGAGCTCAACAGATGAACCATGAGCATCAGCTGACCCAACCAGATCAGTACAAGTAAATTATGTGTGGGTGAAAACAGCACTGAATATAGCCAAGGGCAAGAGAAAGAAATGTTCCTGCCCCTCCTCTAGGAGTGGAGAACAAGGACTTGAAAAGAGCTTTGACACCAGCTTGGACAGGATCAGATCTTCTTCCTGGGGGAAAATAGGGGTTGGAGGTAGTGCAGCACAGAGCACAGACTTGGAGAACAAACTTGGTGATGGCCGTCCTGCTCTCTAGTCTGCGTATAAAGTGTCCGTGGCTTGAGTAGGCACATTTAGGTTCACTTTGCATGCACTTTTACAGCAAGAAAGTGTAGTTTGTTGTAGAGACCAGCTATTCAGGTGTGCACTTTGTACTCAGGGTATAGTTTGTCAATCAACAAATATTTATTGAGCATCTACTATGTATTGGGTATTATTCTAGGCATAAGGATACAATAATGGGCAAAATGGATTCTTTTTCCTCTTTGAATTTATTAATCCAGTACAAATCAAGTTAATCCATCAGCGTGTAATGAAATATGAGTTCTGGGTGAACAGAAATCCTTTAATTTGAATTCTTGCCTTCTCTGATCAGAAACTCAACATTTCTTCCTTCTCTGCCCACACCAACCTTTCTGAACAGTCTTCTACTTTTCTTTTTCATGAACACATTTTCCTCTCCTGCTTATTTAGAGGAAGTTTCCTGTCTGACAATGGCAAGAGACCCTCTTCCCTGCTAAACACAGTAAAACAAAGTCTTGTTTCACTCCCAGACTATCATAGTTTGGGATTTCTCCATTTCTCATTTATCCAGAGCACCAACACACAGCAGCATTGAACTACAACTCTGCATCATAGCAGGGTACAAATGGGAGACTGAGATAGACATTATACGACTTATTGAATGAGTTAGTCTTTGGTACCAAATTCCAGAAAAATTGGACTAGAGCTTTAACCCAGCTGGACCACATGAAGAGTTGGCAAAGGAGTTCAACTTTCTCCAGGGAAACAAAGATACATGAATCTGTTTTAGAGACTGGGTTGTCTCCCAGATAGTAATCAGATTCCTGTCTTGTATCCCACAATCCCACAGGTGTAAACCACATGGACAAATATGTGTGTAGGGGTGAGGGTAGGACTAGAAGGGGAGGTGATGACAGTTTTGAATTCATAATGCATCATCTCAGGTGGCAGCTGTGCATCTGTTACATATTTTGAAATCCCCCTCCCATGCCAGTGGAGCTATTTTAGCAGATAATATCTAGGGTTGACTGAAAGAAAAGTCATATGTTACCCAATGTCCTGAAATGGCTCAAGAAGATGGATAAGGGGAAGGTGTTGGGGTTGAAACTTGTATTTTACCTCCTGATTCTCAAAATCATTTGGATGGCAGTTTTGATGCACTCTTGGAAACTGGACTTCATTAGCAGGCACCCACCCTCTACATGGGAGCACCCAGACAGGTACTTTGGGTCCCTGCTTCCCCAAGCTCCCTCCCAGGGATGGGGATTTGAACAGTTGCAGTCCGTGGGGTTCCTATAAAGTACTTCCAACCCATATGTGGCTAAAAGCGATAATCCCAACACGTTTTGCAGGAAGAAAAATTGTGCTGGGAACAGCAAGTCAAGCATTTGCTGAGTTTTAGTAGGAGGTGTGAAAAATATGTAACTTTACTCAAGGTCATTCCTGTTGGCCTCACTGCTAGCCACAGCATGTGTGAAGGAAGGCAGAGGCAGCGCCAAGCTCACATCCATCTTTCTGTGGCCCCATTAATCTCTCCACTTCCTGAAAACTAACTTATCTTGCAATTGGTTTTAAAACCTCCCAGGGCTACAAACAGGGCTGCTGCTAGCACTGAAAAGCTCTGTGCTAATTAGAAAAAGACGGCCCCTCTGGGGGAGAGAATTGCAGAAAGACACCCTTCTGGGGAGGCACTTCTTCCAGACTGACTCAGACCTGTGCCAGGGCTCAGGTCAGGGCTCAGTAGTCAGAGTGAGCCACAAGTCCACTGTCATGCTCCCTTAGTTCGATCCCACTGTGCCCAGGGGCATGGCTGCAAAACTTCCTCCATGGTTCGCAAAATCAGCACTGACCATCAATACACTTGTAATGCCCAGTCTTCTGTCCTAGTCCTCCTATTAATGCCTGCATTCTTAACCCTCTGCACTGAACAAACCCTGGACGTGCAGAGTTCCTCTGTTATATTGATGAGCAGCAAAATAGACAAAGAGGTAATAGCTCTGACATCAGTTGCACTGCCCTGTCTGGAAGGGAGTGACTGACATTTGGACACAAATTTTGCTTACAAATTCTTGTTATAGACACTCTCTCCCCCTTGCTCTTCTTTCCAGCATTTTCTTTCTATCCAAGGAATGGATGATAAGTTTAAATTCTCATTTTTCCTGATTGGGGACAATTTTCTGTCTTGTTTTCCTTTGGTATTACTAGATTGTTTCTGATTTTCATAAGCCCGTTCATTAAATCTTTCTTCCCTTAGTCCTTAAATGTGCCTGTGGCTGTCTTTAGTTGCCCCCCATTCATAATTAGAACAATACAAATAGCAAAAATTAAGAAGCAATTATATGCCAGATGCAGGTGCTAGTCTATGTACTTGCTATGAGTTAACTCATTTTAATTATCACAGAAGCCTTATGAGGTGGAATTATTATTATTCTTGTTTTAAGATGTGGTAACTGAGCCAAGTAAAGTTAAGTAATTTGCCATGGGCACTCAGTTTGAGGGCGGGGAGCTGGAATTTGAGCATAAGCAATCTGGCTCTGAAATCATTCTTTTTTTTAAAATTAATTTTATATTTTTAATTGATTGCACATATATAATATATATTTTACATCATTTTCTATCCCAAGGTTCCCCCATCACCTTATCACCCATGAAACCTCATCTTAATCTATTGTGCCCATCCCTTCACTGGATTTTACCCTCCCCCCCTCTTGCTCTATGCTTCAGTTCTGCTGACAGTTTTAAATTTTCCTTGTCCTTTTGTTTGTTTTCCTTATATCCTACACATAGGTGAGATCATCCTGCATTTCTCTTTGTCTTTCTGGCTTATTTCTGCTAACATGATTCCTTTTAGCTCCATCCATGTTTCTGCAAATGACATAAATTTATCTTTTTTGATTGATGAATAATATTCCATTGTGCATGTATACCATAACTTTCTGATCCATTTGTCAGTTTTGGGGCATTTGGGTTGTTTCCATATCCTGGCTACTGTAATTATTGCTACAATAAACATCCAGCTACAGGTATCCTTTTGAACGAGTGTTTTTGCATCATCTGGGTAGATTCCAGAAATGAGATTGCTGGATCAAATGGTAGTTCCATTTTCAGTAGTTTGAGGGTCCTCCACACAGCTTTCCATAATGGCTGGACCAGTTTGCATTGCCACCAGCAGTGTAAAAGTGTGGAGCTTTATTCTTAAGCACAAAGCTATATCATCTACATCTATCCAATCAGCAATACTCTGTCTAACTTTCCCTCCATACCTTTATCCATCAATTCATCAATTCACTCATTTACTGAGTACCTATATCCCAGACTCAAGCTAGGTAAACAAGACACAGAACAAGTCACACACTCTAACAAAATGACTTTTTTTTAAGAAAAAAAGTGGGTTGAAGAAACAAAAATAAAGGCAAGCAGACCCCACAGTATCTCACAGTTGACATGTTTCCAGAGTCTACCTGTTGTCAATAATGTCCTATCCCCATTGCTCCTTTTAAAGGGATAAGCCTAAGTTCCATGTTTATAGCACATGATTACCTACTGACCACAAATGATTGAACCAGAATTGAATACAAGGTCTAAAACCTAACTATATAGTGGATAAAACCCCATAAGGAATTTGAGCTAACAAATATAGTAGAGACCTGTCGTTAAGAGAAAGACTAGAGCTGGAGCTGTGGCAAACACAAGTTGGGGAATTGATTATCAGAGGTTCTGACATAGACAGACAATGATGGTGTATAAACCATTAACGACCTGCCTGACTGACTGCAGGGTGATCATCTCTGGTGCAAGGGGAGGTAAGAGGAGGTGGTTTGGAATAGCCACATATATCATAATAATTCTCATGAGCTACAAAGAAATATCAGTGTCATGAGAAGACACTATGGAAAAGATCTCAGGCAGCTTGAGCTCCAAATGTAGATGACTACATAGTGCAGGAGGCTGGTGATATTTCAACATTTCTTTTTCCAAACTAGATGTCTCAGGAAGCCCCAATCCATAAAGCAAAGAAAAATCCAGTGGTTTCGATATAAGTCAACTCCATGGAGCCCCCAGCCTGCTCCCCTTTCTCCTAAGGCAGTGGTATCGCAGAGATTGTATTGTTCACAGGTTTTGCTTGGGGAGTTCTCGATCAGATGAGAAGTTAAGAAGAAAGTTTTCACCTGAGATTAGCCAGGTCGGAGTTCTGGGGCCCAGGATGAAGAATAACTTTCAGGGCCTCTGTGATGGTTCAAAGGTGAGGGAACTGGGGCTTGATCTAAAAGAAAGAAGGCAACAAAGCGACAGGTTTTCAGCCTGCTGTGAAGACCAGTCTGGCAATCAAATGTTTTGTTGTCTGTACATAGTTGCCGTGAGGGTTCTGTATGAACGTCTGGTCTTTTTCACATGGTTGGATTTCTGGGCATCTGGATGGCACAGCTGAGCCTAATTTTTATTTAGCAAATAATGGATTCTAAGGCCATCCTTATCCTCAGAGCTTGATTCACAGAGTCTCCACACTGCAAATGGATGTTTAACATTGGCTGAAATATTGCACTAATTGAAGCAATTAGAGTGAAGTAGTTAGTTACATCAGAATTACCACTGAATATGATCAGCATATTGCTTGATTGTGGAAAAGAAGCCCATTAGTCTAAGGCAGAATATTTTAAACATACTACTAAATTAAAGGTATGGGTAAATGTTTCTTCTACTTTATATCTGGCAACATATGTAGACATGGCCTTTAGGGTTAGAGAGACTTGGATTCCATGAATTCTAGAATTTCTAGCTTACTATGATTGATAGATGGAAATGCTATTTAAATTCCTCCAGCACAAGTTTCTAAAAGAAAGAGTATAAAATCCTCCTCTAAGGAAGGTTCTGAAGTGCAAAGGCTATACCATGAGGGAAGAATGAGCTCAGTGCCTGGCATGCAACAGGCACAGGATAAATGTTCAGTTAAATAAATAAATGCAGCTTATTTCAATTTCCTCATCTGAATAATGTATGATAATTGTACATGCTTGACAGGTTGTAGAAGGACTAAGTGAGCTAATACATGTCAGGGTACTCATAGCACTGATTATTCAATGGAATATATGGTTTGAATGGATGGACTGAAGTGTAAAAAAGGTGGGGGGGGAGTCAACCTGATCAACCTGAGAAGTGGTTAGGAGGAGTATTTGCTACCTCTTCATAGATTAAGAAACAACAACCACAACAAATTTATGGTATGGTCAATGCACTAGGGAACCCAGCGGTAACAACAAAGAACCAGGAGATCTGTGGGTCTGGGGCCAGGATTTCCTCCTCCTGCCAGACAAGCTTGCAGAGAAACCAGAGCTCTGGCGCCCATCCATCCAGGTGGTTGGGCAGCTGGATAAGTAGAAGTGGTGTGTGTGTGACTGACTAGAATTGTCTCTCTGTCTGTACTGGTTTGTCTATTGGGACGACATAGACACTGACTGTATAATTTATTCTCTATCATAAATATTATTTTAGTGCAGCCTACCAAAGCAAGGTCAAGAGGGATTCAATTCAATATCCAATTAATGTGTCTCTTTCTCTTTAATGAGGCTACTAATCATTTCTTTTCGAGGCTCAATTTACTTGCTTTGATTGGTGAGGTTCCACTTCCTTAGTTCACAGATGGGTTGTCTTCTGGTTGTGAAGAGGGGAAAGGGGAAGCTCTCAGGGCTCTCTTCTATAGGAACACTTATTCCCTTCATGAATAAGCTCTCAGAGAACATAAGCTCCCAAACATCCTCCCAGTACCTCCTTCACAATGGACTTTAGGATCGAACATCTAGGAGGCCACAACATTCAGTCTATAGGAGGAAGAGATCGCTAGAATAAAGGTAAAAGTTTTTTTGATAGACATAGTTACAGGGAGCAAATGTAGTGAATGATATTAAATGGTTTAATGTATTCAACAGTCAATACTGCTATTTAGAAATAATACAATTTTACATTCTGGTTAGCCATGTCATCATGTCATTTTCCATAGCTTGACTAATACCATTTTTCAATTTTAGGGAATTTTTTGGCTTTAAAATCAGAGAGTTCACAGTTACTACAAGCAGTTTGCACAAATAGCTTGCTAGTCCAAACAAGGAATAAAAGCAGGTAAACAAATTTGAGAAAACAAAAGACCACAGAGGAAGAATATTAATCTAGTTTTGATTGAGTTTGGAAAAACAGACTGCTCAAGATGTTACTGTCCATATTGTATACAGCAAATTCTAGTCATTAGTGCATAATAAAGGACTGACAGCTTCAGTTCAGCCAGGTACTGACTGGAACCCACACCTGCTGATAAGACATTTCATCTCACTTAGTCCCTATAGCCATGCTAAATACAGTAGTTACTGTCCACACAGGACTGTTTAACCTAAATTTATAAATATTAAGTAGCATTAAAAAATCAAGCCCTTACTCATATTAGCCACATTAGGCAGCCACAACTACATGAGGCACGTGAATGAGTGCCAGAGACCACAACTACATGAGGCACGTGAATGAGTGCCAGAGACACGTGAATGAGTGCCTGAATTTGAAGTCTGCTTCTGTTATTCATTAGCTATGTCACTCACTAGTTTTTCAAGTTATACCCACTGCCTTAGTTTCCTCATCTATGAAATGGGACTAACAATACCTATACTGTACGATTGCTATGAGGACTGTGTATATCAAAAGTTTGTAAGTCACCTAGCAGACCATCTGTTGACATAGGAAATGATGGTAATTGTGAGGATGGTGATGATGAAGGAGGAGGATCAGACTCAAATCTGTCCTCAAAATCCTCTAATGTTACTACTGCAGAATTGTAGTCACTCCCATAAATGTACACAACCAAGATATAATAACTTCCCTTTCAACACTTCAGTCATCTCCGTAACAGATATCCCTCCAGGACACAAACCTCTTTGACAACTTCAGGCATTTGGTCTACTGTCCTACTTCCCTCTATTTTCCAATAAGAATCTGGAGTTATGGAAAGCAGTATGGAGGACCCTCAAACTCATGAAAATGGAATTACCATTTGACCCAGCAGTCGCACTTCTGGGAATCTACCCAAAGGAGACCTTAATGTGGGTACAAAAGGACACCTGTGCTCAGATGTTCATTGCAGCACTATTTATAATTGCAAGAACGTGGAAACAACCCAAATGGCCCAGAACAGATGAGTGGATGAAAAAGATGTGGTATATATACACAATGGAGTATTACTCATCAATTAAAAATGACAAATTTGATGAATTAATAGAAACCTGGATGTACCTAGAAGAAATCATTCTAGCAGAAACGAGCCAGATAGAAAGGGACAGAAACCAAATGGTTTCACTAATATATGGTCAACCAAATGAAACCACACAAGGGGAGAGAGGGGACCAGCTGGAGTGGGCGGGGAGGGGAGGTGATGGTGTTGGGTGACCCCCAGGGACTGAAATGATGTAAAAAAATAATAATAAAGCAGATATTGGTAAAAAAAAAAAAAGAATCATATAACTTATAAGATTTGAAGGTACATAGTCCAAAAGTTAAAAATGAACTACAATCAAGTCTAATATCAGCTTACCCATGAAAGGACATCCTTAAGTGAAAAAAACTGAACTATAGCAACAATTTCAAGAACCAGGGAGAAGATACTGACAATAAATTTGGGATGTGAGCAAAACTGTATCTTTCAGAAACTACCACTGAACACATCTTCTCTTACTCTGACCTCTTACAGATAAGACATTACAAAATCTCTCTGGCTGTTGAAGGCCCAGGCAACCACTCCTTTAGAGACCGACACACCTGCAATTGCTGTTTTCTTCTGTCACAGCAACCATTTTGCAACATCTGGATAAGTAGCTACAACACAGCATCTTTTCCTGTTTCAAGTCTCAGCCTCCCACTGACCACAAGGTCAAGTGTTTTGCTTAATTCCAAGGCCTACCCTGCTGTCTCTTCAATCAGTGCTGTCATTTCCCCAGTTGGAGGGTCGATGACTAGTCTGGACAATAGGCCTGCTATAAGCGAGTCTTTGCCTGGGGTATAGATTACTCATAAATCATATCTTTATAACAGCAATAACATTCCCTGTCGTCTAGCAGGTGCGTTGCCTAGTGGTTTGTGATCTGTCTGGACAGTCCAATTTCTGCCAAATGCATATTTGTGAAACTCTCTTAGTACACATACACTGCCAACATTTTTTTCCTTGCCTGCTCAAGCAGACTTTTTTTTTTTTTACCTCCAGCCCAACTTAGCATTAGAGCTGTGTAAATGACTACCAAACAATCCAACTACTTGCCAAGAATCTCACTATAGGTTCTCAACATCTTTGCTGTACATCATTGGACAGTTCTTTCAGAAGTATCCAAGAATTTATTTCTTTAATTTGTTTTATTAGTTTTCTTACATTGTTGTTCATTTTGTACAGTAATTGGTTTCTCCCCAATGTATAGTCCCCAATTTTGACCCTTTCTTTCCCTTCTCCAGACCATATGCCCCAGATCTATAGTCAGTTCTTGCATGCAAGAACTATAAAGAGAAAAGGACAGTGCTGTGTTCATTGTTTCACCTAGAATATTTTATTTAATCTTCTCTACAAACATGAAGTAGCCACTGTCTTTAACCCATTTCACGGATGAGGAAACTGAGGCTATAAGAAATTTAGTAACAATCCCAGCTCGTAGCTATAAAGCCCTGATATACAGTTCAGTGATAAAAGACATTATTTCATTATCCCCAGAATTGCACTGTCTAATAAGGTAACCACTCATCATATATGATTATTTAATTTCAAATGAGTTCAAATAAAATAAAATCTAAAATTCAGTTCTTCAGTCACATTAAAAGCATTTCCATAGCTACATCTGGCTAGTGGCTTCTGTCCTGGACTATATAGGACCCTCTATGTAAGACATTATCATCTAAACTTCTATGAACCCATGCTGCTCTAGAGCAGTGTTATAGGACAAAAACTGTAAGACCCACATTATGGATGAGAAAATGGAAGCTTTCATTGATTTTGTGACTTACTGAATAGAAGTAACATGGCTAGTGCATTAGAGATAGACCTGAATCCAGTCCCAGATTTGCTCTTAGTCACAGCATTGTTCTATTCGATAACTTACCTAAGGTCATGCCACTAGCATATGGTGTGGGGATTCTGGGCAGAGGTCTCCTTGGGAAAACAATGATCGCTACTATAGTCTCACAAATAGACCCTTCCTAACAAGCCTTTGTATATCCTTGATCTCTTTTATTCTGGAATTACCCAGTGCCTAGACTGTTCACTTCTGCTGGTTAAATGGACATGCATCTTTAAGTGTCTTACCTTGTGGGGACCTATCTCCCATTCCCATGGTGTCTTGATGACCTGCAAAGGATTGTGCTTGCCTTACCCATCTGTCACCATCTTGTTTCTGGGCTGGTGCATTTACTACTGGAGTTCCTCCTGATGTCTTTGTCATTCTCTGATGGACCCTGGAGACTGATCAATCCCAAGCAGCAGTTCAAGGCTGCGATTCTCACTTGCCTGGGGAGCAGGAAGAGTGCAGAGCAAAATGGGTTTCCTCTTCTGCTGGAAAAGTTCTTTTGCTGGCTCATATCCCCCAACACTTTGTCCGTGGTCAGAAGAGGGTCATGGCAGATGGCTAGGTTGGCTCTCCAAACCAGGCTCAAGCTTCTGCTCCCTCTTCTGAAGAACAATTTCCCTGAACCAGAGCCTTCTTTTCTCCAGAACTCAACCCTCACCACAATGCAAGAATTTTTCTGAGTTTGTTGGGGTTGTAGAGGATGCACAGCAGGAACAACAGAACTTTTGGGGTGAACCTGACATACCAAGGTTTTGTGCTACACTGGGCGGGAATCACAACAAAATGTCCCAAGCCCTTATTCTGTGGCCAAGACTCTGTGAATGTCATCATGTCATTTAATCTCCACAAAATCCTTAAGTGGTAAATGTTCTATTTCTCCCTCCTTACATACTAGAAAACCAAGACACAGGGAAGTAATTTATTTGAGGTCACACAGCTTTTTGGAGAGTGAGATTAGTACTTCTAGCCACTATGCTGTATCACCTCTTCATTTGTTTCTGATAAGAAATCATTACCCTTGATTTGCTGATGACAGAAACAAGAATCCTAGAGAATAAGGACCTACATCTACGATGCAGATAATAGATGACTGAGCTGGGATTCACCACAATATATTCATAAAATATAGGAACATATATTTTAAACAATATAAGAGTCCAATTTGGCTTGAATGCAAAGAATTGTTTTAAGACTAAAACTAGAAGAGTGCCTTGTGAATTATAAATTGGTCTACAAATTTAAGGTACTTAAGTAGTGAACTCAAAATTAATTCTGCTAAATTGTACTTCATGACCACATTATTTAAGTTAAACCCACTAATTAGTTTTACTTTCATAATTATTCAAAACCCAGTTAAAGAAAACAAATTATCAATGGTGATTAAACTAGGCTGCATTAATAAAAGAAATGGTGTGGTTTGAACTCTATGGAACTTTATTTCTCTCTCTCATGTAAGAGAAGTCCAAAAGAGGAAGCCTAAAGATGGTAGACAGACTTCCCCTATGGTTCTTAGTTTCACAGACTAAAATGGCTGCTAAAATTAAAGCCATTGTGTCCTTGTAGAAGACAATCACAAAAAGTTGAAAAGAAAAATGGATGCTCTTCTTGTTAAGAAGACTCTTATAACCAGCATAACATGGAGGCCTATGAAATGGAATTCGGCTATGTGGACTGACCAGCTAAAAGTTGGAGCTCTATTTCTCAGGAGGAATAAGAGACCAGATTTGGGGTAGGCAATGGGCCATCTCTGCTATAAGAACTAATATCTATAATTATGTAGTAACTGTTAACCTACTCGATAATGTGGGTTATCTCCATTTCTAGCTCACCTCCCAGCTGAGTTTTGTGGATAAAACTGTAGGGAGATTTTCATTGTTAACATGGCACAGGCTAATTTAATTCTGTGAATCTCAGAAGCAATAAAAATCAAAAGTTGTTTTCCCTTTAACTTCTTAACAATCCCTCCACGACCTTTATGGGGCATGCTCTTCTAAGGCAGATCTTGGGAAATCATAATTATCTCCCTTGTACTTCCAGTTCTATGAGGTTGTCCTAATTTTATTTTTAACAGTGTATTTGTTTGAAGACAGACTTCACTCTCCCATCTATTTCCTATTCTTTGCTTCTTACTTCTAGATGATTACCATTAGGCATGGCATTCACAGCATTTGAATCCTGGCTAGATGCTGAATGCCCAGAGAGAACCCTCATCCTAATTTATTATCATTGAATAAGTTGGAGCAGCAGGATTGCTGAATCCTTAGTAAGTGATTTAATTATGTTCAGTTAAAATATCAATTGATTGAATATCTTGCCTTTTCTGAGACTGATCCCTTATTTGTCATATACAGAGGTTGTGAGTTCTATTAAATGATTTATAAAGTTCCTGTCAACTTTGAGATCTACAATCCCTTGCCCCTGTATGAACGAGATGCAGAGGAACTAGCAACTGGATTGTAGAGGTCAGAAACAAAAAGAGTAGACAAAAAGGGAGGTTGGGAGAGGTCAAATTTCATTAAGATTTTTACTAGAATTCAACTTTCTCACTCTTAACTTGAACCGATCATGTTTGAGGAAGTGGGACAGATGTCCTTTCTTTCCTCTAAGAAGAGGCCAGTACTCAGAGGACCAAGCACTTGGACATCCCATCAGGACAAAGAACGTACATCAGAGATGCTTTTTGGGGTTTCCCTCTATTTCTCTGTTATTTTTTTATACTCTATGTCTCACACTCCTTATTCCACTCCTTACAGGGTTTTATAATCCACTTTTATTCCCCCCCAGCCCCCACTAAATAATCTTGTTTGTCTATGTTATTCACTCATCTGTATCTCCAGTCCAGTTCTTTCTATTAAGATCCAGATGACAAAGTAGCCCTTTTGGGCATCGCAAAATAATACTCCCTTCCCCACAGATATGGTCAGCTTGAAATACCCCTGATTTCATTACTCTATTCATTGTCTGGTACCAAACCCCAAGAGTCACTTTAGACTCTTCTCTTTCCTTCCCCACCCATCTTCCCTTGGCCTGTCAGTTAGTTTTTTCCCTGGCCCCACCACTCCACCACCAAGTGCTCATAATTTTTACATTAGTATGAAAATTTCCAGACTCAGTATTCTCTAATCCTTTCACTATAAGTGAATCTCCTTTTACATTGTATATCTATTAATAATGATGACAATAACAGCAAAAATAGTCTCCATTATTTATTTACTGAGTGAAAGAACTTTAAACTTATTATCATATATTCTCACAACCATCCACCATATATCATTCTTGTACCCATTTTACAGATGTAAGATGTAGATAGTAAGACTTGGAGAAGTTAAATAGTATCTCTGATGTCACCAAGTTAGTAAGTGGTGGATGTAAGATTTGAGTTTTTTCTAGTTTCAAATTCTGTTCCATCCTAAAATCCTTCTTATCCTACCATGCACTCATCCTTCTTCTGTCACCTTCAGGATAGAGTTTCAGCTTTCTCAGCATAGTGGTATAATTTAAGTGGGCTTGATACAGTACTGTTACTTTTCATGTTATCTCTACTTTCTCTCTTTGCACCAGACTTATTCAGACAGCCTTCAGTTTCAGGATCTCAGTCCCCTTGTGTCTCCTAGTTTTGTAATTTCTGATCTTTACCTTTGGGTCCAAGTATTCAAATGTTAAAATGGGACCTACTCTTCAAAGTCTACCTAACCTTCTGAGTTTGTTGTTTCCACTGTCCCAAACACAATTATAGTATTTTCCTTTATTTCCCTAGCACAATTGTTCTTACAGCATTTTTGCCCAATAAATAGTGATGGTGACCATGATGATTTTTCATGATAATCATGATGACAACTTAGTTGATGGGGATATGGCTAATAAGGGTGAGCTTGCCCCAAGACTCACTCTTGTCTTTCTCTAAGCTCTTCTTAAGTCACCGTATCTAACCTCATGGCTTCTCACCCCAATATTCAAATAGATAGCTCTGATATTTTTGTCTCTAGGCCTGACTTCTCCCTCAAGTTCCAGATACATAGATATTCAAGTGTTTTCTTAACTTCTTCATTTGCAAATCTAATAAGCATCTGAACATTAAAAGAGCCAGAACTCTAGGTTATTTCCTTACCAAAGTACCACTCTCTAGTGTTCCTCATTATCTTTAAAGGTATCATCTTTACCCACTTGCCTTTGCCAGCAATCAAAAAAAAAAAAAAAAAACCAAAACCAAAAACCATATTCTGGCATTTCTCTCAGTTATCTCTGCAACTATTACTGTGTAAGTTAAATCCATCTTTCAGAGGAAAACTTGGGTAAAACCCTTCAGGAGTTACAATTCAGAAACCCCTTTCTGGAAGCATCTACAGATGGCAAAAAAATAAAGGAAAACATAAACAGATGGGACTATATCAAACTAAAAAGCTTCTGTACAGCAAAAGAAACAACAAAAAAAACTAAAAGAAGCCCAACCGAATGGGAAAAAATTTTTGCCCTCCACAATAGCAATAAGGGTTTAATAATGAAGATCCACAAAGAACTCATACAACTAAACAAAAGCAAAATAAAAAGCCCAATCAAAAAATGGGGAGAAGAACTAAAAAGACACTTCTCCAAAGAGGAGGTACAAATGGCCAACAGACACATGAAAAATTGTTCATTATCACTAGCAATAAGGGAAATGCAAATCAAAACCACAATGAGATACCACCTTACACCAGTAAGAATGGCCCACATTCAAAGA
>PVHY01014709.1:0-37824 GCA_004024945.1 Uropsilus gracilis | reverse complement strand
CCCCCCAGGCCTGAGTTACAGACACAGAGAAAGGCATTCATCTGGGCTGAGCTGGGTCACCCTTTCCCATTTCCTTAAATGTCAGGATGTAAATCACATTCGGAGCTTACTTGGAACATGTGGGCGTTAGCGAATCAGACAAGGGTAATGTGTTTCTAATCCAATGGCTTTCACCAAGTATGATTTACATCCTCAGATTGTTTTAGATGGTGGTTTTCTGGGTTTTTATTTAGCTTGCCATTCCCACATCTGCTCTGAGTTTTATTACCTTTGTCCATGGGGGACTGTGGAGAGAAGCTACTTATTCAAGAAATACAAGAAAATATATAACAACAATAAGACTTTTTAAAACACTTCTTCGATCTCACAGCTCAACAAGGCAAGCTGTGTCTTACTAAATTTAAAAACAAATAAGCCCACAACTTTACTGCTGACATCTCTTTCTAATTCCATGGTTACCAATATTCAAAGCTTACATATTTAACAACAAAACAACACAATTCAAAAATGGACAATGGACTTGAATAGACATTCTCTAAAGAAGATACATAAGTGGCCAATAAGCACATAAAAAGATGCTCCACTTGACTAATCATTAGGGAAATGCAAATCAAAAACCTAATGAGCTACCACTTCATATTCATTAAGATGGCTATAATTAAAAAGAAAATGCAGAAAACAACAAATGTTGGTGAGGGTGTGGAGAAATTGGCACTTTTGTACGTGGAAGGTAGGAATGTAAAATAGTATAGCCACAGTGCATAACAGTATGGTAGTTCCTCAAAAATGTAAATAGAACTACTATATTACCTAGCAATTCTACTTCTAGATATATATCTAAAGGAATTGAAAGCAGGAGTTCAACTAGATCTGTGTCTCAATGTTTATAGCAACATCATTCTCAATTACCAGAGGGTGGAAACAACGCAGCTTCCTATGCCTATATATACAAATTATGTGTGTGTATACATGTGTATGTACACATACAGGAATAATACTCAACCCCAAAAGGAATAAAATCCAATACATATAACAATGTGGATGAACCTTGATGATATCCTGCTACATGAAAGAAGTCAGTCCCAAAAACAAATGCATATGATCCCACTGATCTGAAGTACTTAGAACTGCAAATTTATGAAACTAGAAAGTAAATCTAGTTTATCAGGGTTTAGAAAGAGGGGGAGGATGGGGAGTTATTGATCATGGGATCAAAAGTTTCTGCTTGGGATGACTAAAATACTCCAGAGATGGGGGAAGGTGGTGATTGCATAAAATATCAGTGTGCTTAATGCCAGTTAACTAAAAACATTCAAAACTAGTTAAGATGGTAAGTTGTAAGTCATGCACATTTTACCACAATTAAAACAGCACAATAGCAACACCCCTCTCAAAAAATGTGGCCTAAGGCAACAGGTCTTGAAGGCTAAAATTTAGCTCTACTTTCTCCCCATCTAACAGCCTGGGTGACTCTCTTCACCTCAGTCACAGGGGTCCTATCCCACTCTGGGGCTCTATGCATGTTGTTCCTTCTGCATGGAGGGCCTGTCTCCCATGACTTGCAACAATATCAGTATATCTTAGAAGTTTTTGTTAATTCCCCTCACGTCAGAGGTCTTAATGTTCCTCTACTTGTTTTAAAGCATTTATACACACATTATTAAATCACCTTACCTTGTTTTACAGTGATTTCTTTGGGGGGCTTGGGAGTTTCCTATGTCAGGGACCATGTTTTGCTCATTTCTACAGCCCCAGCACATAGTAACATTCCTAACTCATAGTAGGAGCTCCATAAATATTTAATTACAAGAGTGGTCTTAGAAGTGCTTTTGTTCTGCTTTAGTTATATCCAGGGCACAGAGCAGGCCATATCCATTGTTAGGAAAAGCTATTACAATGGCAAAAAAGCAAGAGAAACCTCAAGGAAAATAAAGCATTTCTTCCCCTCCCTGGCATCTGCTTCAGTAGCATCACTGTGGCTTCTGAGGGTTAAATCCTTACTCCAGTCTGGCCCTAGAGCCTTGGTCTTGATAACTTAACCTGGCTGGAAGCTAGCCTCATTATCTAGGGTGTGGGTGTAGCTGGTCTGCCTTCAGAGCTGATGGTGAGAGGCTGAGGTGACAGGTGGAGGCCCCTTTCTCAGGGTGGTTGCTCCAGGCACACTGTGCTGTGATGCA
This sequence comes from Uropsilus gracilis, assembly GCA_004024945.1. Lineage (NCBI taxonomy): Eukaryota > Metazoa > Chordata > Mammalia > Eulipotyphla > Talpidae > Uropsilus > Uropsilus gracilis. The sequence continues at coordinate 35,647 of PVHY01014709.1, read as the reverse complement.
GAGCCTCCCACTGTAACCTGTTCATTGATCAGTTCTGCCCCTGCTACTTTCCTTCCTCCCCCCCATTCAGATTTCTTCTTTAATTGCCTCCATTTTATTCTTTGGCATAAATTGCTCCATCAGCAATACAATCATGGTTTCTCTAGTCTCATCATTAACTCTTTCTTTTGCTGCCATTAGCTATTAGGAAGGAGAGAGTTAAGGTAAGGGTGAGGACAGGAAACTTTTCTCCAAAATGACCTTCTATCACAGCTGTTCTAAGGTCACCATTTGCTTGCTTAAATCCCTTTCCTTGGCTGCATCAAAGGGCAAAAGCCCCACATGAGCTGAGGTTGGCAGGACCTCTGGCGTCTTGGCATGTAGTTGCAGTCCTCTAAGCTTCTATTCTTGGGTGAATCACAGGGCTTTTGTTCATGTCCCAGTCCTCCCTATAGTGGAGAAAGTGCTTTTCCTTTCCCTCTCATTTTCCCACCCTCCTTTTTCTTTTGTGAGCTTTCAAGTCCCCCCAATTAAATAACTGGAAAGTTCTCTTTGTGAAAATCATTAAACTTTACTGGATGACTTCCCTGGTAAATGTGCTTTTTTCTGGTTGTCCTTGAATTCTCATATATTCAACCCATTTGATAGGGAAAAATAGTTTAAGATGGGACATAAAGCATCAATCACAGTAATCTAGATATATTACAGACCCATCCAGAATTTCTTACATTCGAGTATTCAGCAAATGTCTATTGAATGCTAACTATCCACCAGATACTGTGCTGGAGTTAGGTGGGTTAGACATGGTCCATGCCCTAAGGATATGATGATGAGTGTGCCATGCCTTATGTCTGATACACAGAGGGATTTCAAGGTACAAAGTACAAAGGAAGCATCAGGAGCCCTGTCTTTTCAGATGAGTCCTGAGCGAAAGGTGGGTGCACGGGATAGATAAATATTAGGTTGTTGCTTTCAGGGGGGCACATGTGTGCTTCACAAATGGACTACACAGTAGTATGAGGTGAGGGAATTAAGTCCTAGGAGCTTTGTGGCAGAATGGCAGAGGAGACAGAAAGAATAAGAAACATAAAAATGTTTATTTCTTCTGAGGGTAAATTATTCATGGGATTTCAAAATAGTACTGCTTATTCCTTTTTGCAATGAATGTCAAGCTAGCTAAGTACAGGAAGGAAACGTAAGGGTAGGTAGGCAGTCACTCTTGGCCTAGCATTTTCCATCTTCCTCAATGTTTCCCTCAATTACTTCCTGGAGTATGATGCAAGGATCTTTGGATATCTCTCTGTGTTGTGAAAAGCAAATATCCATCCACTAACTTTAATTTCAAGTTGAAATTAAAGGCATACTCTCAGCTTTTAAAGGTGTGTGATTTCTGTGGTTGTTCTGGATGACCACTTCTGGATTTCCTTGTGCACCAAGAGTCTGTCTGCCTTTTTCCATCATCAGTTCTCCCTGTGAGAATTGGTTTTAGATCCCTCTTCCAGGAAGGTTCATAATGGAGTCTGATTTTGATCAGAGATTTCAAATAGTTTATAAGAAACAGGTTGGATCATTGGATGGTGTGTGTTCGTGTATTTGTATGTATGTATGTACTTGGAACAGTCTCTGGATATCAGTAATTAATGGAATAGAATTTTATCAATTACCATGAGTTTTGCTCTCATACCTTTACACTGTGTATGGAGACCAGCACTCAAGGGTGGATGGCAAGTGTACTGTAACGGTATGTCAAATTGTGCCTTAAGCCAGCAGCCTAGATGCTGCTCTCTGACCTGCCAAAAACATCTGTTTAGCAGAAACCCCATGGCAGTTATTCCGAACACTAAGACAACAGTTCAGGAGCTTCCCACTAATTCTGTGTTCCTTATGACTTGGAGTATGCTGAAGAAATAATTCATTTCATATCAGTCTGTATTTACTTAACACTTGCTATATACAGGCACTGGGCTAGGCACAATGGGGAATGCAAGGAAGATATAATACAATCTGTAGGGAAATGCTCAAGACACAGAATGAACAACTAGAACCAACAAAGAACTGAATATGATCAAATATCTAAACATCAAGTGGGGGTGGATGAGAGGTTAGAAAGGAAAGAATGCAAACGGCAAGCATCAACTGTGGTGAAACCTAGAAAAGATGCCCAGGATCAAATGTTCATTCATTCATTATTTAACATTTAATAATTAAATATTTAATGAGCACTTACTATGTGTTGGGACCTGTGGAAGGTATTGGAGAAGAGAATAATACTCAGACATGTAGGAGAAATAGTCAGCCACAGAACTGAACACAAAATCCATGTCTCCACTCATCAATCATGTATCTAGTACTAAATGAGAATCTATTCCATGTCAGGCACTGGGATAGTTGCTGAAAGCCCGTATTGCATATTGATTAAGCATCTCTGATGCGCTTCCTAGCCTTCTGAACCTGCACATGTTTCTTAACATCTCCCAACTTTCATTTGCTCACTTAGAAAAATGTGGATAGCGTCATTCCCTCAGAGAGTGGATGTGAGGATTAAATAAAGTGAACATGTAAAGGGCATAATAGTTCTCTCTCAGACCAAGTATGGGCTTAATCAATCTCAGCTTTTATCATTATTATGGAGCTACCTCCATGGATAAACATGGCCTCCATGCTTAAGAAACCAATATTAATTCTAATGGAGAAGAAAGACAATTTTCGAGATCAACATGCCTACCTGATACCAGAGCTCATTGCACACATAAAATGTAAAATGAGCATAAGCAAAATGAGAATGAAAGGGAAGACAGAATTGAAAGTTTTATATGATCAAATGGACAGAATATTATAAATAGCCATTTTATTTACTTCCTTCTAAATATACAGAATAGTCATATCTTTTAATGCTGGAAAAGAAAACATCTAGTCCATGCTCCTGTATCCCATCTATTAATAAGTTAACAGCACTAATTAAAAGCTCACTATCCTCTACTGTACACTATAATGATGTTACAAGAATCATGACCCATAGCCCTGAAGTGCTCTGGAGTACTGGAAACTAGAAAATATCTGAGAAAAGGAATAATAGAAATAATTTGCCAGGGCACATTCTTTGGAAGTTAATTCAACAGTGAAGTTTCTTTTTCCTTTCTTATAGGAAAGATAAGATGGGTGAGATATTAGGCAAATCTTAGCTCTTATGTAGCTAGGTATCAGTGTGCAGAATGGGTATGGCAATAGGAACACTCAAGTAGTGGTGATGAGCCATGAATGCAGAAAACAAGTTGTGATCACAGATGTGATCTAACTACATAAGACTACAGAGGCAGGAAAGGGAGGACAGTGGCAAATGTAAAATCCAGCTCCCAGGGCTGAAAGAATAAAGTTATTTTATAGAAAATTAGAATGGCAGTCAACCAAGCTGGAATTCAGCATAAGGAGACTTTAGGAATGAAGACAAAAGCTTGTCCATTGAACCAGACACCTACAATGACAATAGATGGTCAGCTCTGGGCATAGCAGCTCCAGGTTTCATTCATTAGTATGGATGAGATGTCTAGCATATAGCCAGACAGTTTTCATTGTTTGGCACCAGACAGGCCTGAAACCATCGACTTCCTTAGCTGATGCTGGCCAAACACCGGTATGGAGGATCATATGGGGACTAGCTCAAATGCACACCTAGAAGTCTGAGTAAATGAAAGGGTGAAAGGGTTTTCCCAGGAAAGCATGGGGAAGAATGAAAATTCCTTTGTCACTTTAACAACTACCTCTGACTGACCACACCTATGTGTGAGATCCACTACTTCGCCCTCAATCGGCCCTGATTCATATCAAATGCTGACACTTGTCTATCATGTTCTAAATGTCACTGCCTTGGAGACAACCCTCCCTCACATTCCCTCCTGTCCCCAAACTGCCCCCAATATACTATTGTTTTAAAGCAACTCATGTGTTAATTAAAAAGTAGAAATCAATTGGCCTCATCTCTGCATTCCAGGCTCCTGTGCACACAAGGATTAGAGCTGCCTCTACTTAAGTCAATTAGAGATAAGGAGAAGCTGACATTTCCACAACCTGCCTTATCACACTGCTCAAAAATATGGCTCACATTAAAATGTACAAAGATGATTTCTTTAGTCCTTTTCCTCCTTCTTTACCTTCCTTTAATCATTGAGAAGAAAGCTGACAGCGCTGGTGGTGGAGATGTTCCTTCCAGCCTGTGGTGATTAGCCTTCCTGAAACACACACATGATTTGTTTTAGTACAAGCACAGCTACAAACCTGGGCTCCCTTTTCTTATCTTGAAATGGGACAATACCATCTAGAAATGCCAGTGAGCAAGAGAACATGTATGCAAACATACAACGTGGTGCCATAGAGGCTTCATCAACAACTAAGCTGAGTCTGAGTGTTCAGGATTTGTCCTAATAAATTACTAGATGGAGAGCAGAGGCAGCTTACACCAGCAACCCTGTCCATCATAAACTTGTTCTCTACTTGTTGATCACAATTGCCTTGACTCCAGGCATTTATATATACATTTCCACGAAGCAACCCTGCAAGTTTGTTATTGCAATCTCCGTTTTAAAATGAGGAAGCCAAGGATCAGAGACATTAATTAACTTGCTAAAGTTCACACGTCTGGTGAATGGTAGAGCTGGAATCTGAACCCAGAGCCCATTATCTTCTCATCAGCTCATGCCCCAGTGATGCTGAGTAATCATGGGAAAGAGAAAAATATGGTCCCATGACCTTTTCATTCATTTACACAGTTGAAGCGAGTAGTACCTTATTGACACTGGTCTGGGAATGTACTAGCAATTTTCCAAATTTGTCCAGTCCATTAGCTAGGCTTTTTCTGGCTACCTTTGACTCCTTGCCCACCCCAACTCTGAAATGTTAATGCAGTTTTGCACTGTCTCTCTCCCTAGCTATCTTTGGGTCCTTCTCCACATCCTCATTCAGGAAACGGCTTCTCTCTTCTAGTCTACAAGCCCTTTATCACAACCACTACTGGCAAACAACAGCTGGCATTCAAACAGTACTTAGGGCTACAAGAGCTGTTCTAGTGTTCAGAAGTATCATGAACACCCCAGGGGTGCACCACCCAGACACCCTCCAATGAGGAATTAGGCTCCAGCTGCCGCAAGTGCCATTGGCATATGCCCTCAGCTGTCAGTTCTTCAGGAACCCCTCTCTCAGATGGAGAGTCATCTTTCTGGAGGACTTACTCACTTCCCTGGGTGGCATAACTGATGACCAAGTAGACACCTGGACTTTGCAGCCACCTGAAACTACACTGAAGGGCTATCCTTACTGTGGAGCCCTTCCTGTGAGTTCCTTGAGATGCTTGTGGTCCTGCATCACATGTGGCTTGTCCCACTGCACAAGCCTACCTCCAAGCCACCTTTCCACAGATGTTGATTTCAAGGGCACTGGCAAACAAGATTTTGCTACATTTTGTCTCAGACTGCTTTCTGAAGAACCCAATTTCAGAGTTGGGTGGACCCTGCTATTAACTATACTTTCCAGGTGAGGAAACAGAAACTGGTTAATGCATTTATGTAGAGGCAAGACTGGTCTCAGATGAGAGCCCACATGCACACTTTGTCCCCGTACTGATTTATATAGTCCAATCAGTGCATGGACCACTGAATCTTCACTATTTTCTCTCTCAGGACTGTGCTTTCTGTGTTCATTTGCTCCTTCTAGAGAGTGACTGTGGCAGATGAAAGATGTCCTTCCACTGAGCGGGGGCTGCAGGTCCCTTCTCCTAGAATCCAGGCTATTATCTGTGCCCCATAGAACCAACAGAGCCCAGGGGAAGTCATACTGGACAGTTGAGTGCAGTCTGAAAAGACTGGCCACCTCAAGCTCTGTCTTTGGAGCCTGAGGCTGCCACAGAATAGCCCACATTAGAGAGAACATATAGGGACATCCTGAGTCTACGTGGAGAGGAAAAAGAGCCTGAGTAAGCATGACTTTCCAAAGCAGCAAAGCAAGTGAGCAGCATTGTCTGATGCTCTGCAAGTTAATATAGCAACTGGTAAGTACTAGCACCCAATCCTGAGGTATGTAACCACATGAGCAGGAGAATCACCCAGTTGAGTTCTGAACAAATTACTGATCCACAAATCAGAATGATTTGAAGGTACTTTGTTCCTTGGCATTAGCTGACTAGACCAGAGACCCACCAGCAGTTCACTCTGACAAATTTTCCACCAATGTCTTGTGTCCTCAGAATCTCATCTGGAGCCTTCTTCCCCCAGCATTGCTACTCTGCCCAGGACCTCAAATCTCCTTCTCACCACCCTTCCTTCCTACCTCAAACCTGCATGGAGAATGTTTCCCATGTCCAATGCTACCTTATTGTCCCATCTTCATTTTGCTCCTGAACTTCACAAATGAATTTTCAACACATATGACCCTCTCTTGTATCCTCCTCGCTTCCATTTTGATCTTTGAATTTTAACTTCTAAATCTATTCATTCTGCTTGTTTGTATTCTATTTCTATGCAATTTTTAGAGTGGTCAAAACCATAGAAACAGAATGGAAAATGACATTTATCTAGACCTGAAGAGAGGGAGAATGGGGTTTATTGTATAATGGGCATATAGTTTCAGTTTTACAACATGAATAATTTTGGAAATAGAAGGAACTTGCTTGACAATGTGAATGTACTTAATATCACTGATGTGTACACTTCAGAATGGGTAAGATTTATATTATGCATATTTTACCACTATAAACTAGTTGGAAAAAATACTAGCAGTTTATTTATTATTTATTATTTTTATTTTCTTATTTTTCCTACCACCATCCTTTATATCCCCTGCCCCCTTCCTTCTTAACCTCAGTGTTCTTAGGATGTTTATTGACTGGTTCTTGAAAATATCTTAAATTACCAAATTGCTTGCTATATAAGAGACCAGTATTTATTTTTTATCATTTATCTTGCTTTGTATAATTCTCTCAAATTCCTTCCATTTTATTGAAAATAACTTTTGTTCATTCTTTCTTATGGCTACATAATAGTCCATGGTGTAGATATGCTACTTCTTCTCCAACACTTTTCATTAGAGGTCTTTTCAATATGTGTTATGTTTATGGCTAAGAGATAGCATCTTATTTTGTTTTAATCCTGCATATTTCTTATTAGAAGCAACTATGAATATATTTTCATATATATTTTGGTCTTCTGGATATCCTCTTTGGTGAACTGTTCATTTGCACTGAAATTTATTAAGTGAGTAGCCTATTTTAAATTTTTGAATTGCATGCATATATATGTATACATACAAACATCCTGGATTTTAATGCCTTAACAATTGTATATTTTGTAAATATTTTATCTCATTCAATAAGGTATATTCTTCGAATCATCCTATATTTTTATATGACTATATAGAAACATTTTAACTTGAAGTAATCCTAATTATTTAATTTTTGTTTTCAGTTCCCTTGCCATAGAAATCTAATGACCAAAAATAATTTTGTCATCAATATCCTATAACATAATGCGAATATTTTCCTCTATGTATTTTATTGATGCAGGTCTTTTATTTAAATTTCAATTACTTTGGAGCTTTTTTCTGTCTATGGTGTTGGTGAGTAATCCAACTTCATTCTTTTATGCATTGCTTTCTAGTTCTTCCAGCACCATTTATTAAAGAAAGTGCCCTTTTTCCATTTTATGATCACAATCACATCTGCTTTACCATACATTGGGTCTAGTATGCACATGGATTTATTTCTGCACTTTTGATTCTATTTCATTGGCCATGTATCTATTTTTATGCCAATGGCATTGTTTTTAGTACTATTACTTTATAGCAAAGTTTGAAGTCTCTCCATTTTTCTTAAGCTGCTTTTGCAATTCAAGACCTTTTGTAGTTCCATATAATTTTCAATGTTTTGGCTCAATTTCTTTGAGAAATTTTGCAGGTATTTTGATGGAGACTGTGATAAATTTATATATCATTTGAGGCAGGATAGTCGTTTTGATTATATTGATTCTCCCTGTCTATGTAGCTCTATTGCTATTTGATATGGAAGCCTTGAAGTTTAGCGAATGGTTTCAAAACACAAAGTCTGATGAAATTTTCTTAAACAACACTTGCTTTGGGGGAAGCCGTTCCTGAAATTCATATGGAACAGTATTAGAACAGTATAGAAATTGTCAGTTGCCCTCCTTTGAGGCATGTTAGCATTTATTCATTCAACAAGTATTGATTGAGAACCTCTGCTGAAATGTTATTCTCTGGGACCTTAGACTTCCTAGTAACTTAGAAGCAGAATAAATGACCAAGTCAGATACGGGGTGCTAAGTCAGCTGGTAGAGGCTTACCAACCTGCTCACGGGGAGGTTGGAGACATCTGAAGATATTTTCATGAAAACTTTCTGGGACCAGTGTTGTCAGGAGGCCCCTCCCTTTAATCAACCTAATAAATCTCAACTCTGACTACATATTAGAATCTCCAGCTGGGCTTTTAAAAAATACCAGTGCTTGGATCTCACCTCTGGAGATTCATTAGCCTAGGGTAAGACCCAGGCATTGATGTATTTTCAACGGTTGCTAAGTGATTTTACCATGCAGCTAGGGCTTGAGACGCACTGACTGACCTAAATCCCTAGTAATGCAGCTTAGGATCAGCCCTCCTACTCTAGGCTCTGTGGGAACAGAGGAAAGCCCCACTGGAGTGCATTTGGACACCAAGTTTTCTTGAAATCTCAGTACAGCTTTTCTTTCCCAGGTTAAATAATCCCAGTCCCTTCAACCTTTCCACATAGGTCTTATTTGCAGCACTTTAATCACACTTTAATCTTGTTTTGATTTAGCTCAAATAGGTCTGTTTCCCTGGAGAAAGCTTTTCCAAGTTAGACGTCTCTGTTTTATAGAAACACATAACCCTGATAGCTCATCAATTCAACTGTGAATTGTACAGTAGCTGTTATGAAATGAATATAGGCATAGATTTCAGCTGATCATTTTGTTTTATTTCTACACTTAACTTTTGCTAAAAATGAAACACCACACATTAACAAGGGAGTCTTTCTCTGTTGTCCTGCACATCTTGTTAGCAATGCATTTGGTCACTTGATTTATGAGTCAGCTGCAGTTGAACAGGGCTTGATTTTAATTCTTCCAAGTCTCCTTCCCCTATTCCAGTATTTGCAGTAATCAGTGGTCTCAAAACAAAAAACAAAACAAAACAAAACAAAAAATAGATGATCGAAAGTTAACTTGTGAAGCTGAACCTCAAAAGAGAGGGGATCCTGAATGAGTCCAGAAGCTAATCAATACACACTAATGAACTTGATTAGCAGACATAAAATTACTCATTTCTTTGATCTGAGAGCCAAGAGTCATTCCCCATTGTTATCTTTTCATATTTATCTGCATGGCTGTCCTTTTATACAAGTCACATTAATTTAAATTTTAATTTCTTTATGCTTCTAAGGAAAGTTTGACCTAACCTATTATTATATTAGAAATGAAAGAAACACGGATTTATAAAAAAAAATTCAGGCATAAATGTCTTCAGAGATTACAAAGGGGAAGAAGTTGAGAGTTACAGATATGAGGGTCTTACTGAGGTTCTGAGAAGATACTTGGGTGGAGGGAACTAAACATTCTTAGTTTTCAAAGAATGTTTTCCCCTTCAGAGTAGTACATAAATATATATATGTATACATATATATATATATATATATATCTTTTAACTCATTAAGACATCAAGATAAACATAAACCAGGTATCTATGGCATGATAGTAATAACTGGCAGCTGTTATGAGACATACAGGATAAAATAAAAGTTAACCATCATAGACCAATTGCATGTGGAAGAATTTTTTAAAAGTCTTTCCTGTTCCTGGAGTTTTGAAGAGAGAGTTCAGGACTAAGGAGATCCATAAATCAAACTGTACTGCTATACTGCTGTCTCAGATACCACCAAAGGATTGTGGACAGATATTAAAGAGAAGAGACATTTTTTGTTGTCCCAGGGTTGTTTTAACTTCTTGGTGTAGTGGAGCCACTAGACTCCAGCTTTTAAATCCCAGATCTATTATTTATCAGGTTTTTGGTCTTAAGCAAATCACCTAAACTTTGCAAATTTAGTTCATGTTAAAATTGTGATAGTATATGAAGGTCAGGAGAATTAAAAAAACAACAACAAACTTTAGGAAGCATACTGACGAGTCTTGTCACATGCTAAATTCTTAATAATAATAAAAATAGAAATAATAATTGTTACCATATTATGTTACTGTTGTTGCCTGTTGTTAGTTCCTGCTTTACCCAAGGCAAAAGGATGCTTTACCCATCCAAGCATCACATGGATCTAATATCACTTTCTAGTGTCACTTAGAAATTTGATGTTTAATTATCTGGTATTGCAGTGATGCAACTACAGGTGGAGAAAGAAGTTGAAGATTCTATTTTGATGCTGCCCAGGTAGAATACAAAACTGAAACAAAAGACTCTGCCTCTTTGGAAAACTAGAAGCAAAGGAGAATTGGATTAGTCATTTTCAACTCTATGCCTTCCCAGCACATAGACTCCAGGTTCTAGTGATGCCTCAAGTGGAACAAAGGGGCAGGGGAAGAGAAGGAGAGATGTATCCTTTAGATCTCCATTGTGAACTAAGGCTTTTTCCTATGAAGCAGTCTGGAAGAAGTACATGTGATTATTGTTTAGCAATGTAGGTTGGGCATAATATTTACCCAAATAACTTCAACATGCCAAATGGCCAGACTCCTGTTTTCTATTCATTTAGTCTCCGTTAAAGACATGAGGGTTTACTCATTTATGGCATTATAGAAAAAGAAAAAGCATACCTGTGATATAGGATGTCTGGAGTATGTTAAACCTAAATGCCCGACAGTCGGCTTTGGAAAACATGCTGGTCTAATTATTTATTTTGATCAGGTGTCTATGGAAACAGACATATATTTGTCCTTATGCCAGAATCATTTATTGGATAGCATGCAATTCACACAAAATAAGCTTGATATTTATACACATTAGCTCCTTGCAATATATTCAAAAATAGAAAAAAATAGGGGAGGAATAAATAAATGAAAGAAAGCAGACCTGTGAATTGGGGTGGGGTTCTATAGTAACTAAGGTAACCTGAAGGCCAAAGTTGGTTTTATTCACAGGATACCAATCTTGAATGAGTACAGTAAATTATCTTTCCAATGGTGTAACAACGGAAGGAATTCTCATATTAATAGGTTATTTCAACTACATTAAGGGTTAAATGGGTTTACTGGGATTTTGTTGAATGGCCTTGAAACATAGCAACCATTTATAATATAATTTCTCTGAGAGACCTGAGTCCTGAGTTCCAAGTACTTGACTTCTGAAACAGCTCCTCTGTGTGGTAAGAAGAGTTCCTGTATTCTCAGAGAAATATCAAGAGATGTAGGAGTCCCAGGGGAAACTTTTTTTGATTAGGAGTTTAGTCCTCACTACCGAGCTTACTCTGTGAGGATTTCCAGTCTTTGAATTTCCTGGGGCCTCAGTTAGGTCAGCTCTGAAATGGGAAAGTTATTGTTACTCAATTCAGAGCATAAGCTCCACCAGGGCAGACCCTTGTGTGTCTTAACTACTGGAGCTCCTACAACCCCTCAATAAATATTCAAGGAGTGAAGGAATGAAGGAATAATTGCTTACCTCCCAGCATTATAAGCAGAATCAAATGGTGTAATGCATGTGAAAACAATTCAAGAAGCTGTAAAAAGGAATACAAATGAGAGACATGATAATTATAACCTATTGTTACAGACAGAATGTCACCTTCTGTGTGTTCCATGTAAATGAGGATGTTGTGTTCGTGCTAATTCGAATGGCTGAGTTGACATCCAGAATATTGAGTGGTACAGAGAGGCCATGCAACCTCAAACAGCAGCAGACTCTGCGCTAGAGGGACAGATGGGTGATGGGAAAGTCAGTTCGAGAAGTTAAATAAGAGAGAACTTTGACTGGAAAATGGGCTAATTAGACTCACAGCTTGAAGGCAGATGAATGCAGGTAAAGAGGTCTTGTAGTGTCTCTTCAAGGATCATACCAAGGACTACAAACCATTCTGGTTGAGCCTGAGTCTGAGCAAAACAAAGAAGTATCAGACTAGATAGATGGATTCCACTCAGGTCAGGTAAAAAGAAAAATGCTTGGGCATCCAATCAAGAAGAACATAAAAAGGACGTATGTAAGACATAGGCTCTAGCATGTAAGCAAAACGAAGGAGAACTCCATCAGATCTCTCTATCACTGTCTGCTGACCTGTATATTAATCTTGCCTCTCAATAACAACCTTTATGATAAAGTGGTTGGGGTGCATTTCATGCTAACATTCTAGCTGTACAGCAGAGGAAGGACAGAACTGGCTTAGAAGGGAAAAGGTGGTGGTACAGTGACCCTGGAGTCTTTGTCTGGCATGTGAATCAGACAGTCAATCTGGGTGAGTTTTTTTTCCCCACACATTATTCAGAATTATTCACAAACATCCTGGGTGCAGACACAATCAAGCATCCATTTGCAGAGCATGATTGGTATATCTATAAATTGAGACCCAATCAGCAACTCAGATTTTGGCCACAGTCTAGGCAATGAGAAGTCAGACTTTCTGATCTACCCAAAAGATTTGAGTCTGTGCCAAAACTGGAAAGACTTCCCAATCAGTCTGCTTATCCTCCCTTGAGCACAATTTAGCTACTTCCAATTGTAACCTGTCCCCCGCACCCACACCACCACATCAAGATAGATGGCCCCTGATCTGCCATAGCTCACCTTTCCTGCTCCAGCAACCAAGCCTGAAATGCAATCTAAAGTGGCTCTATATCTACTTCTGTGGAAACTACTTCAAAGAACCCAGAAGGAGGCAAAATGATTCTCTTTTACATTACAGAAGAGCAAGAGATCGAGAGAGACTGAGAGAGATGGACTTCTCTCTGAGCTGTCACACTAGAAATTCTTTCATGCCACCTGTCAAGTTCTCCATCCTCAGAAGTCAAATCAATTCAATAAATATTTTCTCATAAGGTAGGGTGTAACTTTCCAATGGCATGGGCCACCCTATGGAAAGGGCACAGGTAGGGAATGCAGAAGCCTGAGGTTCTTAACCCCAGTGAAACTATGTCCCCTGCACGGTTACCTGAGGAACACAAGCATTCATTTCTCCATCTTTTATTCAGTAAAATACCTGTCTCCTGCTACTCACCACTGTTGTGTAAATCAAATGAGATAATATGCATAAAAGCACTTGGAGAAATTAAAGAACACTCTAGAAATAAAACATTGATTAAAGGAAATCTATTTAAACAAGCTGTGCTTTCTCTATAACTATGTATTTATTTAAAAAGCAAGCAAATAAAAACATGTAACTACACATAGAATGAATAAGTTTTATTCCTTTTGTTGGAAACAGTACAAAGTTTAGCACGTTGTCCACCTTTTCTAAATTTCAGAGACCTTGTGACTATTTCCCTACTTAGAAACTGAGGGGAAAAGAGATTAGCTTGTGCAGTCCCACCTTTAGCAGTATACAGTATAATTAAACAGAAAAAGGCTGCAAACTAGCCTGGGTGTCCACAGGAAGCTTTATAGGTACCATCTCCCTGATATGTTCCTCATTTCTTTGCTTAAACACCTGATCTGAGCAAACTGGCCAAATGAGCAAGGGAAAAGCTTTGATTCTGGGGCCATAAATTTGTAAGTTCATCAACTGTGAATTATTGTTTTGAAGCAACTTTGGCTTCGAAGGCCAGAATACCGCATTCTTAAAATAATGTGTCAGCACAAAATGACCTTCACAATTCTCACCTTGAACTCATGGAGAACGCCTACCTCATTTGTTACCCTGATTTCTGGCTAGGGGGTTCCATCTGACTTTGTGGTTTTGCCTTTCATTATTCTTCATGTTTTAGGGCCCCTGATAGCGCTGGAGCATCAACTAAGTCAACTTGTGTGTAAACATTCTAAGGGAGGCAGGCAGCACCCTCCCTGGTGTGAGCCAGGGTAGGCCTAAACATTGAGCCCTACTGTGTGCAGAACATTGTGCTAGACACTTCACAGATACTATCTAAATAAACCCTCAATGAACTTTTAAGTATATCAGTGATTCTGACTTTGACTAGTGATTCTGAATTTGGGTATGAAAAGAGATTCTGATTCATCAGTTTTAGAGACGGGTTTCTGTATCAGCATTTTAAAATCATCTAGAGTGTGATTTTGAGGTTTCACAAAGACAGGCAATAATATCAATATTAATATTAACTAACATTACTCCAGAGATATTATATGCCAGACAGACAACTGAATGCTTTGCAGCTTTCTTCCCATTTTGATTTTACAACAGCATTATGAGGTAGATGTCAATATTGTCTGCATTTAGTGAAGAGGAATCTGAGACTTAGAAATACCAAGGGACTCACCAAGGACTCTAAGCTACTGCATGTCAGGGCAGATCCATTCTATTTTCTCTAACACTGAAATCTGCAATCTTTCTACTCATCAGCTGCAGCAGCTGATAACTTTCTAATTTAGGAAATTTCTGAATTTAGTAAATTATATCAGATTGTTTATGTTAGGGATAATTTGCTTACACTTCCTCCCCTGGGATATTTGTGACAGTGTTAGCTATCATTGTTAGTATCATCATCATCATCATTATTACTATTACTACTATTATTTCCATCCTCCTCCTCCACAATAGCTTTTCATAGTGAAATCTAGTGCTCAGCTGGGGAGACTAAGCACCTGTGGGGTTGAAGCCACAGAAAAACGGCACAAATAATGATGTCTATTAGGGGGGTGATGGTGCTGTCGGAGAGGGGACATTGAATGTCTTCCCCTGGGCTCTGACTTGGCAGAAAGCCACTTCCTAACACATAATTAAGATAAAACTTAACCTCGGGCCCTCCACCACCTTTATAAATCTCCCCCTGAATCTCAACCTGCCAAGGACCTTCAACACAACAATACCTAGACTTTCAGCTCCCAAGGATTCTGCCCAGGCAGCCAGAGACATCCCACTATATCCTCCAGTAATCAATATTCTCATACCATTAAAGATAATCATAATACTTTGTATCTTTAAACCTCATTTAAGTCTAAAAAAAGTTCAAAGTGCTTTGAGTGTTTTTTTTTTTTTCCATTCAATCTTCACCCACACCTGATAGTGAAGGAGGATTTGAGGGAGAAAGCTGTTCTCATCTGTTCCTTAATCCTGTCTTCCACAAACATGAAATATCTGCACCATCTCCTCATGTCACAGATTCAGGAAGGAGCTGACCCCCCGACATGGACTAAGGGCTTTTGGTGTATTTTCATTGTTCACTGTTTCTGGTTTGGCCAATTTGGCCTTCTCCATGGTCTATCACCATCTCTGTGTCTACACACAACACCCCAGATGTTGGATGCCAAGGCATATCTCCTTTGCTAAATGCTTAGTGCAGTGCCCTCCCTCACTTCCTCCCCCCCCCCCACCTCAAGTCAATGCAGGGAGCTGCCTGGTAACAGTACTGACAGGTCAGGTAGTTTCTTTCAAGAAAGAAGGTGCTCTCAGTGCAACTTGTTGACCTCACCTTGCACTTTGAGTTCACACCCTCAGCAGTAGATGATACCCTGCTCAGCTGAATCAGTGCAGTTTGTGAATCTTGGGGATTGAGGTGAAGGGTGATGGAAACTCCCTTGAGAGCACAAGGAAGATGTTGCATCATTGGCAGAAATGATGCAGTCACAGACAAGGAACGGGATGCAAAAAAATACGGGGGTGGGGGGGCAGGGCGCCTGGAAAGGACAAAATGGGCTGTCAGAAACTGCCTTTGGTTCCGGCTCAGAACCAGCCTCCAAGAGTCAGTGGTGTCAAGTGCAAGGCTGAGCTATTGAATGCCAAATTAGGTAATTTGTCAAGATTAAGGAAGGCAAGCCTTCCAGAAAGTGAACACAGGGAGCGCAGAGAGTGTGGGACTTCAGGAACTACACAAGCTATGGAGTCTTCTTCCACCTCACTTGCAGGCCCAGGTTGGGTAGGTGATTAGGGAGATGGAGGTGGGCGGGCCACTCTACCCGGGTCCAGCGAACACCCACTGACTTCAGAAAGTGATTCCACACCCCACCAAACTACTTCCAAACTACAACTCCTCTGTTGTCTTTAGCTTGGGAACTTGAGACCCGTTCCTTCCACAGGGCAGAACCTGAACAAGTCAAGCTGATGCTCATTGCAACAGAGAGAGAGAGGAATCCAAGCCTGGTCATCTTACATGGGTTTCTTTAGAGCTGCATCTGTGCAAACTACAGAGGCAGGAGTTAGCCTCCTGGCCCTCTAGCCAGTTGAGGTTGCTGTGTCTGAGCAGGGCAGCACAGAGCAGAGACAGCAGCAGGAAGCACTGAGACCTTGTGCTGGGAGCTGGGATGCAAGCATGGACCAAAATTCTAACACTATCCAGAAACTGAACAAACAGTTCATAATCAGCTCATTTTCATAATCAGTTCAAAATAGGCTTCAGTGTGTGTGCTGAGTGACAGTGTAAACAAACAAGAAACCCAGCACTTAGGTCACTGGTGTCCCTGGGGCTCCCAGCCCACTCAGCAGCTCCACAAAGGACTTTGTTATCAGGTCTAGCCTTGGCAAATGGGGTATGCAACTCGGAACTGGTGACTCTGTACTTGAGTGGGTGGTGCCTCTCGCGTTCTTTTGCTCTGCTTCCTTCTCCTCCAGCATCAGTTTCTGTGGACAGCAGGTGAATCTGACCACAGAGCTGGCCTTGCTCTGGTCACCCCAAGTGTGGCCTGGCTCTCACTCATGCTTTGAAAGGTCATGACACAGAAACCAACTTCCCAATGTGTTCCCAGCTCTAGTGGGATTTAGTAAATGCCTACATTTGTGCTGTAAGAACTGGGGATTCTGAGAACAGAAAGGAACTAGATATCTGTTGTCTATTTACAAAGGTACTAGATGTCTGTTGTGGGGAGAGGTGGTGGCAGGCCCAGCTACCAGGTGCCTGGCTCATGATTGCTCAAGACAATAATGCCATCTCTCTGCTTCCTGCAATAGGGGGTGGTAAAAAATCAACCCTAAGCATAGACTGGATGCTGTCATGTAATATGTATAACCTCAGGGTGGTTTTGTTTTGGTTTGGTCTGGGGCTTCTTTTCTTAAAGTAGTTTGGTTTTGGGTTTCTTTCTCTTTTTTAAGTGTAGGATTGAATAAGTTTACATGAGAACTTGGGCTTCAGATTAAAGTCTGAAGCATCAGCATAGGTGAATTCAAACCAATGTTTAACAAGGGAGGAAATGAGGGGTGTATTGGAGGTCACAGGGCAATAGTGTGACAATCACAGGGGCAGGCTGAGATCCAGGGTCACAGGCAGTCAGGCTACCTCCATCTTGACTTGATTCAGCTAAGGCCTGAACCAGGTGTGCTCTCTCCGTTGGCTGATGCCCAGCCTCACCTGCCGGACTTGTGTCCACCTGGCTCAGGTCTGTGAAAAGGCTTGACTACTCCTGAGTGTCTGTTGCTGGTTCCTGAAGTCCAGGTCCCCTGACCATCTGACCTCTCTGCTAAGATGTACCTACATTTGGTTTGGATCTCACAGGAATGGATCTTCTAAAAGCATCATTAAGAGGACCACACAGTCTAGGACCCAGGCCAGATGGATCAGAAGGGATCCATGAGCATCATTTCCCTTGAGCTACCAGCAGTCCTGGAAAGGTCTTCTCTTAAGAGCTGCTTTTAGCCTGAAGGACTGGGCTTTCTGAGAGGTAAAGTGACATTCCAAAGCCACAGAGAAATATGGAGGCAACACCCAGAGTGAGACACATCAGCTGCCTTCTACACAGGCTGGCTCCTGCCCCTGCCAGAGAATCAGGAAGTGCGCTTGGATATGGTGAAAGCAGATGCAGAGCTCAGTTAAGGGTACTACCCAGAGCACCAGTTCTTCCAGCTACACAGTACCATGGGGTTGTAGAAAGGGCTAGTGAAAATAAATTCAAATTAATAGTGCCAGAACAGAATAGTGATATATCAGGTAGGAATTTTTATCTAGATTAAAAAAAAATGGAGCAGATATTACAAGATACTTAAAAGTTAGTAAATTAACTCATTCTTTTATTTCTTTACATTTAATAATTTATATAGGCATATATATATATATCCCCCACGCCCCAGTTGTGCACTTTAGTTTGATTCTTAGCTTGTTTTGACTTTTCTTCCCAGTCTTTTGCTTGTTTTTCCTGTATCCCATATATTAGTGAAACCATTCGGCTTCTGTCTTTTTCTTCTTGAGTGGTTTCTGCTAACATTTTTTCTTTTAAGTACATCCATGTTATCATAAAATCATCAAATTTGTCATTTTTAATTGATGAGTAACATTCCATTGTGTATATATACCACATCTTTTTCATCCAGGCATCTGCCTTGGGGCATTTGGGTTGTTTCCATGTCCTTGCAATTATAAATAGTGCTAGAGTAAACATCCGGGGACAGGCATCCCTTTGTATAAGTACTGAGGTCTCCTTTGGGTAAATTCCCAGAAGAGCGATCGCTGGATCAAATGGTAGTTTCATTTTCATTATTTTGAGGATCTTCCACACAGCTTTCCATAGTGGCTGGACGTGTTTACATTCCCACCAGCAGTGTAAGATTGTTCCTTTCTCTCCACATCCATGCCAGCACTTGTTGTTGCCTATTTCTTGGATGTGGGCCATTCCTACTGGAGTTAGGTGGCATCTCATTGTGGTTTTGATTTGCATTTCCCTAATTGCTTAAATTGACTCAATCCTATAATTGGTGAGAGCAGGGGCCAGATTTGAACTAAGGGCTCTGGCTCCAGGTTCCATTATTTGGATGCTAAGAAAGAGGAAATGAGAACTGGGGAACGGGTCTAGCATCCATTCTCCATCCCCATGCAAAGAACAAAGACACACACAGAGCGCTGTGTGGTCCACAAGCAGGATTTGCTTTGACCTGGAAAATGCCCACTTCACTGACCCTGCCTTTCCAGTCAAAACTATAGGGCCACTGAATTAGGGTCAGAGCAGCCTGGACCCACAGCTCCAGCAGCTGGGCAATGTGATGTTTGGGATTATGAATAAGGAGAGAGACACAGAACAGGGCTTAATTTCAGGACTGGAATTGTAACTCATTCTCCCTAACTGGAAGTCTAAGTTGTTTCATACAACCATGAATTTTACTCCCTGTGATAGCCACGATGTTTCCAAGCCCACAGCCCTTCTAGAGAGTCAGGTTTCCCCACCCATAACCTCCACCAAGAAGTCTTCCCAGTCCTTCTTGCTAATGATGCTCTGAATTTTGTTTGTATCTATGTAAGCTGCGCCATCTGATTTACCAGCTTCTTAAAGCAGATGAATCTTTCATTAAAAGCTTTCTAGTTAAAGCCTTAGTTTACCTCTTTGGGGTGCCATTCCTTTAAAAAATGAAACAAATGTTACCTCCCTCTCACTACTGAAGGATGGGATGAGATGATATTGTTAAGGTGTTGTCTATTGTAAAGAGCTATAAAACGCAAGAAATTGATTCGTGTGACTATGCCCAGTTTCCCCAGGAGTTTTGTAAGTTCCTTGAAAATTAGTCCTGGCTCTGACATTTTGTTATGTCTTCCACAGGTTCTAGTTACACAGACATTATTTACTCGGTAAATGCATACTAAAGCCTCATCTGAGGCAAGTGTATACTTTGGTATGGATGAAAGCAAGCACAACATACAACCCAATGAATGATCTGTCTGTATCTTCAGGAGGAAGGCAGCAGCCAGTTAACTCAGGAGAAGAAGCAAAACCATGGAGAATTTATAGATACGCTACAAGGAGAGAGTAGAGGGTAGGTGCAACTGGGGCACCAGGAACAGTGGCACCAGAACCAGGTGGTCCTTTTGCAGATATCCAGCTCATGAGCAACCCTCAACCCCCATTTAAGATACTTTCTTAAGGAAGAGATCCTTCTGCTACAGCCTGACCCTGAACAGGAAAGAGGAGAGTGCAGAATCTCTTCTGAGAGAATACAACAGGATGGAGTAGGGAGGAGCAGTTGGATTGAATTCACAAAACCTGTGCTTGAGTTCTGACTCAAAAATTTCAGGCCGGTGTGTCCTGAAACTACTTGCATAAGGTTTCAAGCATTGTCCTTCATGACCTGCTCTGCCTACCCTTCTTGTCTATTTGGAGACCTAAGGAAAGGCTGTTAGTAAGCATGCTA
Source organism: Uropsilus gracilis (assembly GCA_004024945.1). NCBI lineage: Eukaryota > Metazoa > Chordata > Mammalia > Eulipotyphla > Talpidae > Uropsilus > Uropsilus gracilis. The sequence goes on along the minus strand of PVHY01014709.1, from coordinate 15,452 downwards.
GGGAGGGACCTAGCTTCACAAAGAACATGCACACAGGGTAATTAATCTTAACATTAGCTATCCACACAACTCTCTTTTATTAATGATGACTCTCAGGCACTCACATCAGGATAGGCTGTACAGTGTGCTCCTCCATAATAGACTGAGGGGCTTTTCTTTAGGCCCTTGTAATGCAACCATTCCTCATCACCAATGGTATTGCAACCTTCCCTATCACCATTTGTAGGGGAAGAAGATATCAGGCTCACCAATCTGTGTAGGTTCTTTATTAGTTTTAGCAATTACACAGACATACCAGACAGTCCAGAATCAGGGCCGGGGTGGGTCTGGGAGGCAGGTGAGCCTCCCAGCCCCCAGGAATATTCACTCTCTTTCTCCTGGATCCCTCTCTGGCAAGCTCTCATGTTCTCTTCTTTTCCCTTGCTGGTATATGTCTCTCTTATCCCCTTTCTCATAGGCCAGGTATGCACACTTAGACATACGCACAGCCACTGGGCCACACAATCATGGGGAAGGTAGAATACCCCAACGTGGGTTATATAAGTTAATGGAGGAAAAAGCCTGACTAACTCACCCTGCAACCCTGTTCTGCTGGGCACAGAAGGACAGGGGGATCTGATTTTTTGCAAATCCTTAAATCTTTTGCCCCCAAATCCCAGCAATAGAGGCCTTTGAAAACCGAATATAACGAGAAAGAGTAAAAGAGCCAAGTATATTTTGTATATTTTGAATGCCCGGTTTCATCAAAATCTATCTGGTTTCCGTGCACCCTGGAGTTGTGAACCCTGCCATATTTTCATGGTTTAGTCTTCTTTCCAGCAGTGACGAACTTATTCTGAGAACTGCGTCCAGAGCAGAGGCCTTGGTGGGCCTATTCGCCCTCTGTGGTCCCTCTCCTCCTCCTCAAAGCAACTTGCAGGATTTATAGGGCTGTCCCAGCGACACGCCATCTCAGTAACTGCAGAATGGCAGTTGTAAAAAATCCCATTTGCCAGGGTATTAGAATCCCATTAGCACTCCCGATGGAGAAATAACCCTGACCCTTCAGAAGGAATTAAAGATTCCAGGCCCCAGCATTTGGAGTGTTATAGGCCCTTCCCGGTTTGGATGAGCAAACCAGCAGACAAAAAGTCTCAGGCACCAGATGTCCTTGGTCCATAAACCCCATGAGAGAAGTCCTAGGAATGATATATGAAGGGGCCGCTAGTTTCACAAACAAGCACCAGAATAATCACAGGAGTAATTGACACAGGGCCCTCTGTGCCTGAGAGGGAGTAGTTTTAGGGAAAGCCAGGTAGAGATTTCAGAATTCAACCATTCTCTTAAATTCCTTTGTATTCTTTCCTCCTTCCCCTCCCCCACCTTAATTGTCACAGTGATAATTGGCATCAAACAGAAACAAACTTCTCGCGCATATAGACTGTCAAAACAGAATCACCTGCAAAGCAGAAGAATACTAATGCAAGTACATTGTTATAACATCTGATTCACTGACAGTTTATCAATGAAGAAACAGAGGCTCAGAGAGGTGAAATCAAGAACCCAAGACCACACAGATAGTTAACCTGTTGTTTCCTCCTTAGGGTCCTCCATGCCCTTCCAGCAAGGGAAACGGTCATTCTCAGCTTGTTTGGGCTCCTCACCTGTGGGCATTTGAGATCATGGATTCTGAATGTACCAACTGTCCTCTGACCTGCTAGGTGCATGGGTGAATACACTTATTGTCACCTCTGCACAGTGTGAATGGCTGTGGCGGTCAGCACTAAAGTCACAGCAGCCACACTCAGAGCCTACCACTTACCACATGTTCACCTGTGACACAAGGCGAACTGCTCACCCAGTTTGGATCACAGTGTATGTGCATCTAGAAAATGAGGCTAACTAGTAGTGGCTCTGTGTCACTTTTCCACATCTTGGAGTATATTGTTGAAATGTCCAGTATCAACATGGACAGATCACAAATGAATATAACCTGGCTACCCAACACAAACTTAAGACTGAAAATCTAACAGCAAGATTCACCTGGACCCAACAACACGGTCTGTCACCCAGAGAAAAGACTTTACCATAGGAAAGAGACTAATGAATTTAGCACAACTAATATACAACAAAGAGTGGGGTTTGAGAGAATGGAAGGGGAACCAGAGGGATGAGGGAGGGGGAAAAAAAAAAAGAACACAGAGATTGTAACCTAAAGAACAAAATAAAATAATAATAAAAAAATAAAAGATTTGGAGATGCAGCCTGAAAGATTTCCTTTTAAAAACTTCCCAGATAACACTAATGCTGCTGTTTCAGGAACCATACTGTGATGACAAAAGGTAATGGGCTCATGCAATTTTTGAAAATTTATACAGCAAAGCAGAGAAAGTCCTTAACACAGTGCAATTATTTAAAAGATGTTTGTAATTGTTGTAACATGTTCGAGATAAATACCACACACCATAAGTTCAAGAACATTTTTACAGTACTACATTCCACAAACTAAGCTAGATATGTAGTAACAGCAGTATCTTGAACTACTTGGTCAAGGTCAAGAGACAGGTGACATTATTCCTATTTCTGACATGTGGCAATTGAGACTCAGAGAGATGAGGTCAAGTAGGGGATAGCTTTCATGACTCTGAGACCAGGTGTCTCTCCATCTCACTGCAGGTACAGAGCGGCTCCTGTTTCAGTGTTAACACCGTCTGTCTGTTGTCTGATGGGGAATGATATTGCTGAAGACAGGCTGGGTGGGATCCAATATGCATATGTGGCTTCTGAGATGTGAGTGCTGACAGCCGAAGAAGAGAGAAAACAGTAGTCAGACTGGAGTGGGGTATAGACATAGAAGGGGACTGACAAGATGCACAATAGCAAGGAATCTACAGATCAATAAATAGAAGATATACAGGGAATCTGACAATTAACAGTTGGGAAGGGGGCATTGACTCCCAGATGGCCATGGAGAACACGGACCAGGGAGAGTGGAAAAGCTGGAAATCTAGGTGAAGGTAGATGAGCTCAGAGAGAGAAATGTCATGTGGGCTTTTGGCAACACCATCTGTGAGTGAGCAAAGCCTAGGGTCAGGTAAAATGGACTCCAGATTTCACTGGAGAGTGAGAACAGGTGGTAGAGTTATTCTAAACCTTTCTGGTTCTCTGCTTTGATCTGGAAAAGTCATTCCTACAAGTCCCGAGAGTTTCAACAGACTGAAGTGGGTAGCTATAGTTCACCTGATGGGAGGGTATACCCACTGTCAAAACGGGAGTACCCCTGCTCAGGAGTGCTTGCATTTGTTGCTGGAAACCTGAACATAGTGGGTCAGCATTCTGAAGTTGGAAATGGACAAGGGCACCAAACAGACCAGAGGCAAGTAGGATGGTGGAGGACAGAGAAGGTGAGCATGGGGCTGCTGGTGGGGTGGTCAGTGGCATTGTGGGTGAGAAACAGTCTCTAAAGTGGGCGGAATCTCAAGCCAGGATACTCTTTCTTCCCAATCTCCTGCACAGGTGTCTATTCTACCTTCCCTCTGTCTCCTCCAACCATTTATATTCCTGCCTAATAGCCTCCATTTATCTGTGCTTTGAAGCCCACCTCCACTCCCACTTCCTAAGCAAGACTTCATTCCCATCCTCATTCCTCTATTAGCCCCAGGTCAGAACCAGTTCACATAGGAGCACCCTTTTTTATCTTCCACTGAAAACAAAGACAAACAGAATCAACCAGACAAAGGTATCCACGCTTCCCCTAGGAAGTTCTGTTTGTTCCATCAACATGTCCTTATTTCTCTTTTCTCCTTGAGCAGAGTCCACTGAGGCCATGGAAACATGACTCATCTCAACACCAGCACCCTTCTATGCTGTCAAATCCAGATATTCTTGGGCCTCATTTTACTCCATGTCCCTCATACATTGAACCTACTCAGCAAGGATTCTTGCCACTCATAAATGGCCATACCCTGCGCTGGGTGTTAGGGAGACATCTTTAAATAAGAGTCCCTTGCCCCCATTGTTCTGTTCTAGTGGGAAGACTGACAATCATCTAACCTAACAAATAGCTAAAATGGGGAGAGGGGATGAGTGACAGTAATGGAGAAAATGGAGGAAAGGGAGGGAAGGACTGTGCAACTAGAGGAAGAGGTGTGAGCAGCTACTGTGCAGCTGATTGATCACTATTGTGCCAGCCTTTCTCCCTTATTTTCCATAATAGCACACCCTTGTGGAGTTCCTCCCATTGAAGCCCCCAGTACTTCAAGTCTGAGCTCCTCTTCTCCTCCCTCCTGTGTCTGTACACATTTCCCATGTGCTCTCACCAAGTCCCAGACGTTGACACCGCATGATGCAAACACTTCCAGCCTTTACCCCACCCTTAACTCCAAATGCACAGATCCCACACCCCATAACATCTCACTGGGTCTCTAACGGGATCTTAAAGGTAACACTTTCACAGTGGAACCCTATATTCCAGGTTGATCCACAGACATAGTGGTATGCACACACTCACTGCACACACATTCCTCCTCTGTTCTTCCTTATCTATTAAATGGAGCCACCACCAACCAGCAAGTTGCTCAGGTCAAAGTCCCAGTAACCATCGTTGCTTTTACTCCCTCAGACCTGACGCATTTTCAATTTCATGGTAAATATATCTTCAGTGGGCTTCTAAGACCCAGTCTGAATGTTGCATGTTGCATCATCATCATTCAATTCAATATAATCTCATACCTGGACTGGCAAACACCTGGTAATTGTTTGTCAAATGCAGCCAGAACAACCTTTACAAAAAGCATAAACATCAGACCTTAGCCTCCTTCTCTTGAAAACCCCTCAGTGGCTTCCTAGTACTCTGCACAGAACACTACTTACTTACCTGGCAGGAAGTCTCCTGTCCATGAGCCCATCTCCTTGCTGACTCCATCTTCAGCTTTCTTTCCTCACTGGAGTGGCTCCCAAACAGAGCAAGTCCTCCAGGCCTGGTCTGCCTGGACCATCGTTCCTTCAGAAGTTTACTCAATCAGCCCCTTCTTATCTGCCTAAAGTCACCTTCTTGACAGCACTTTGCTCACCATTCCATCAACATCCTGAACTTCTGGGTTCCCTTTCCACTTTCACATGCAGTCCTCACAGCACTCACCCTACTCAGACAGAGACCTTGTGTCTTGTCTTTACTTGTTGGTGTCTGTTACTTTCACCAGAATGCCAGCTTCACCAGGGTGGAAGGCTGCCTCTCCAGACTTGATTTCCAGTGATACCACTTACTGCTTCAATTCCCAGGCTAATCGGCTCCCAGCAGTGTTTCAGGTACCAACCTCATCAGCCAGAAGAGGGTCAGAGTAATAACACCTTCCTCCTCATAGGTATGTCATAAAATTTAAAGGAGATGATAAATTGATAAATATAGAGCATGCGGAACACAATTTCATGGGGAATATTTACTTAATAAATATTCACAGCATACATAAATCTTAGATCCTAATGATTCCCCTGGGGATAAAGATCTGAAAAGGAGGCAAGTACTTTCTGCATGGGCTCCTGCTTTCTGTGCCAGGAAAACATGGAATCAAGCCAAAGGAAGGAAAAGAAGGTGCAGACCCCTCTTTGCTGGGTCCATGTCATGCCAAGCCTGGGAGGACTCTTTCCCTCCAGGGCCCACTGTGGTCACGATTCCCTCCTGCCCGCTGCTTCCATTGAGCATAGCACTTCTGTTCTGTGATTGATGCCAGAACACACCTCACCCTGGACTTTCATTGGCAATGATGCAGCTTCTCAGAGGTCAAATGATTCACAAAATAAGAAAAGACCGACAAGTGAGAAGTGGGTGTACAGTGCACATGGAAACAGCAAGGCAGAGTGTACTCTCACAGATCAGGAATGGGAATAGGAAGGAACATAATCTGCTTTGGAGGCTCAGGAGATTTTTTTCCCCCTGCTGAAGAAGGAATTGATATATATTTATAAAAAAAAAAAAAAAAAAAAAAAACAGAAAAGGCTGGTGTGTCTGGAGGAATGTGAGCAGGAGGAAACATGTATGAGATAAGACTGGAAGGGCATAGAGGACACATTAGAAAGTTTTGAAAATAAATTCTCAGGAAGGAAGCTAATTTTAGCGTTTAAAACAGGTGAATGATAGGATCTGATCTGCATTAGAAAATGACAACCCCACATGGTATGGAGATGAGAGTGGGGAAAAAAAGCAGAAGTCAAGGCTGGTGGGACTTTGAGAAGGGAGCTGACATGGTTCAGGTGAGAGCTGAGGGGCATTTGGGTCAGCATGGTGACCACAGAGATGAAGGCAACCACATAGGTGTGAACAAGGACCTTGATCTATTTCCATACTATGTTAATGCTCTGAAGATGTTTCCATCAGATCCATTTCACAGGTGAAGTAGTTTCCATCAGACCCATTTGAAAGATGAGGAAGTCAAACATAAGACTAGGAATAACCTAAGTCACCACATTGTTAGGTTGCAAGGTTGTAGTTGAACCTACATCTCTAAATCCTGCAACGCTTTCTTTGTCTATCACACCACTCACATCAAAAGGAGCATTCAGAGTCATGGATTTTGTGCTCCCTGGCGGTCTCTTGTGGTGTGAGGGCCCATGTTGCCAATGCTGGAGGAGCTTTAGCAGCCGTCACATCTTACTGCCTAACTCGCTGGATTCTGTAGTAGGTTTCCAATCGCTGGATGAACTGTCACAGGGAACATTGGCCCAGCGATGGTGCTCCCTGATCGCAGTGCCAGCCCCAGTCTCCTGCCACGGTGGAGGGCACAAGGCATACCTCCTGCCCAGGAATGACAATGCTAGCTAGAAATGCCTGTGGCAGGAGCCGGCATCCTCCTGCTTACCAGCAGGTGCTCCAGAAGAGGGCAAGAGAGAATAAAGGCAAGCAAATGAGGAGCTGAGCTAGTGGTCAACCCCTTCCTGGCAGCTCTAACACAGTCTTCTCGCCAGCCTCCTACAACAGAGCTCCCTTTCAGGCCCCAGCTCAGCCCCACTCCAGAATGGGAAGGAGCTGCTCATGCATATGCAAATACTGAGATGGGAAGGCAAACTAGGGAAATTAGCATTTTTAATAAAACCAAACGGCAGGGAAAGAACAGAAGTGGTGGGCAATAACTCACTGTGGTTTGGGAGGAAAAGGAGAGCAAAGGTCCTGCCTCCAAAGCAGAGGTCAGAGGCATCTGCAAGAACTCAGTAGAACCTTACAATGATCACAATAAAAATAACAATAGGACCAATAAGATACACAATATTTAATATGAACTGCTAGTAAGCCTTTGATAGGATAGTGCCAGTCTCTCTTGGTGCACGTGGGAACTGAATTCCAGGGCTGTCTGAAATCACACAGTCATATGGAGCAGAGTCAGGATTTGAACTTAGGTCCATGTGCGAGTGGAGGAAAGGCGCCCTCTGAACACAGGCTGACCTTGTACACCTGAGCTTTGCATAGCACCACACACCTGCGGGCTCAGGAAGGGCCCAGCCAATGGAAGGTGGTAATTGGGAGAGAAAGAGGGAATGAGATGGGATCTCATCCCCCTGATCAGAGCATCACATCAATGGGTCAGGTTTCTTCCCCCACATCTCAGTGGCATTGCTGTGAAGCAGAGTGCAATTGCTGACTTATCGATCAGCTGCTAGAGAAAAGTCACAAGCAGCAAATCCCATCTCTGCTCAGGAGAGAGCTGGAGGGAGAGATGTGACCACGCGACTCTGATCTGTGGAGGATTGTGCCATCCAGATAAGGCCATACTGAGTCCCTTGTGCCTGCTCTGAAGTTGCCATCATCATTCCTTTGTCCATGCTAATGATATTAATACCACTTGCTGGGGGGGGCAGGTGTGGAAGTGTTGGTCTCCTGGTCTGAGCAGCCAGTCTGCCTTCAGCCACACACCTATTTGCGATTCATGTCAGGAACTGACGATTTCATTGAATGGCTTATTGAACTGGAACAAGCTAAATGCTCCCAAATAAGCTGATGAAGATGCTGGGTCAAGACAGACTCCTCCAATGAAGCGGGCTTTCCTAGCCGTTTCCCACTCAGGATCCTTTTGGGGTCTCTTTAGGGAAGCAATGAAAAGCATGGACTGTGTCTGCAGTTCCAGGGTCCTGGACCTTGGCTCTCCCTGCTCCTGCCAGCCCAGGTTTTGCTCCCCTGCTTTGTTTGGAGTCTGACATTGTGCTACTGTGGGTTCTTTTCATGCTGAAAACCACTGCCAGTGAGCAAGTGTTGTTTGCAGAGCCACAGCAGTCAGGGTAGGAGCTCACCGCAGTCATCAGGACACCTTCTCTTAGCTTGACAAACAGCTGGCTGTCAGCAGGACCTGCAAAACCTTATCTTGGGGGTGAGGATGTGTAAAAATCATTGCCTACATTATCCTCAGCAGCAAAAGGCTGGAATGCCTCCTCCCTACATCTACACAGAGGCCTGCAAGGAAACAATTCGACAGTCCAAACAGGGGCAGGAGGGATCGGCTTCTTTCTGAACATTGGGTCTGAATGACTTGTTTCCTCAGAAGTCAACTTTCCTAGAGTCCTTACACGTTTGGAGTTGAATTTAGCCTGCCATTTTATGTTTGCCTTTCTCTGAAGTTGGAAGACATTCAGATTTCTTGCAACCACTTTTCAAATCCTGAGCCTCCGTTTTGATAAATGCACACCTCTCCCGCCTTCCAGCATTCTTTTTTGCTGGCAAATCCTTCCCACCGGTGAAGTGGCATGCAGTGCTTGCACATTCGCTGCTGAACATTCTGTGGATGGGCAGGCAGTCTGGGAGTAAGAAAGGAAGGGGGCTTGAAACTGGGGCTCTTGCTAAACCATGAAGAGGAAGGCCACTGCATCACAGGAACAGAGTTTGGGGGCTGCGATGTCTGCCACTGACTTTGAGGACCCTCTCAGAGGAACCCCAGTCTCTAACTAGCCTCATTTTCATGCCAGCTTCTTCTGGTTGTTTGCCCAGGCAGTGATCTCAGTACCCAGGAGAAGAGAAGGAGGGGAACTGATGCCACGGGAGAGGAAGTTCAAGGGAAGCACTGTGGAGGGGAAAGTTTGCAAAGCAGAGGGGAGAACCAGCAACCCAATCCAGCAACTGCAGCGCAGACAGGGGTGGAGCGGCCAGCCACCCGCACCTCTTCCCAATCAGCACAATTGCAATCAGCCAAGAGCAGCGCGCACTCAAGAGCACAGGCAAAAACATGCAATCTGCAAAACGCACGGCAAAAATCACAAGCGACAACAACAAACAACAGGGGAGGGGGGTCTGGGGACAAGAGACACTCCACAGCAGCCTCGGGGCAGCCCAGCCTTCCCCTGGGGGTGAGGACGAAAGTGGAGAGCCTCATACTCCCCTGAACCCCAGACCCCCAAGCAGCCCCCTCTAGCCCTTCAGCGAGTCTCTTTTACTACTCATTTCCCCTCATGTTTTATAATTTAATTTTCAGCTTCCTTCAAATACCAGTCAATGAACCATCCAAATTTCCTCCAAATACCCTTGAAAATGTTGAATTATGCAATTAAGGATGGTGTAATACAATAATATGAGGAGGAATGTTGTCATACATATTTTAATGAAACACACACAGTCTTGGGAGGGAGAGAGAGCGAGTTCTCAGCGCTGCCTTCACCCACCCTCCAGTGACAGCTCCATCTTCTCCTTTATTAAAATCCTGACATCAATAACCAACCCCAAAATGAAACGGTCTCTGAGGACAGGACTCTGCAGGGGGCAGCTGCAAACACTGGGGCCAGATTTGGTTCGCAGATATTCAGAGGGAGGTCAGTTGGTGGCGGATGATTCCTCTCACATAATGTTTATGCGATCTACTCATTCATTCATTTACCCATTCATTCAGAAGCATCAGCCAGACTCAATTACCTGGAATCTTTGCCTAGGCAGAAGAGTGACCAGCAGTTCCAGGGACTGTCCAAGTTGTCACTCTCAAAACCCAACAACACAGAGCACCAGGATAGCTGGCCAGTGACAAACTGAGTGTGAATTCACATGCTCTCCTGTGCACCACACTTTCCTTCTATGTACTGGCCTCTCCCATGTCACCCTGCTTCCCGGGGACCAATTCTAAACCCTCCACAATGTATTCCCACACCACTCAGTACCTGAACACATCATAGGCACTCAATATTTATTTGATGACTGAAAATAACAGTTAAAACAATAATAATGGCAATGCTTTTTGGGGATCTTCTGTGCATGTAACATAGGAAAACATAACAATGCAACAGAAAGTGTTTTACTAGGCAGAGATGAGGAAGCACGTTCTAGAAAGGTATGTGTAATGCTGACTATAGTGCTTGATGCAAACTTGGGAATCAAGACTGGTAAAACGGCAGACAATTGGTGGTTTAAGAATAAAAGGTATTTGAAGAGAAATGATTAAAGTTTGCAAGAAGATAACAAAATAAGCCACAGAAGAGAAAAAACTAGGCACAATATGTGGGTTAGGCACAATTCTAGATGCCATGAATATGAAAATTAGTTATTTAACTTTGATTGAGTAGGAAGTAGAATCACAATACTGGTTTCTAGGCAAAGGAAAGAGGAGATATTGTGTAAGAAATAGTCCAGGCTATCCATGTCTGACTTTGATTTACCAATTGGGGAAATCACTTAATGTCTCTGGGTGACACTGTGAATGTTACTGCCTCAGATGTAAAATGGGAGTGCTGCTACCTCACTTGCAGAGTCACTTTGTATCTGAGTCAGCATAGAAAACTGCTCAACATAGAAAGCCACCAACAATAGCAGCCAACACCATCTTCATGATTGAGGAGCCTAAGAAAACATAATAATAATAAGCTACTAAACTCTGGGGGCAAAGAATTCTCCCAGTTATATGAGTGTCAAAGTTATGACCTGGGTCACCCTCCAGGTCAGTGTTAAGCAAAAAACATTGAGTAATCAGTGATCCCATGGATCACTGTATCTTTTAAATATTATAAAACATTTCTATTTATGGTTCTGAATCTTAAAACTGAGTAGATACAATATTAATTTCTGTTAAGTCACTGAATGATTATTTCACAAATACTTTTCAGCAGGTGCTTTTTCTTTTGTATATTCCTTCCCTGATATATAACTCAGAAAAGTAGGCAGTTGCTGTTATGAAGACCACACTCTCATTTCTTGTTTATCTGCCCAGTGGTGCATCTAGATGTCTGTGTGCTCTGCGCTCCTTTGCTCCTGATGCTTTTCAGGTCAATTTCCTTCCACCCTATTCTCCAGCCTATCCATCAGTCATCTTAAATCTCCTAAGTCTGCCATGCTTTTTCCAGTCCTGGGGGCTTGGAACTACCCTTGGTTCCTCTGGTGTCTTAAGGGTCCTTTGTTTTTCAGATTCAACAAGCATACAGCACTGTCACTGTGAGTGGGTGAGCACTGCTTGAGCTTGTGGAGCCAAAAATCCAGGGCTCAGGTGCAGTCTGTACTTCATCTCTCTTTGGTAACATTGAAATAATAATAACAATTCCTTCTAATAAAGTTGTAGAAGTTATTGTATTAGCATTATCCATAAAGACATTTTAGAAACTGAAAAGCACTATAGCTGAAACGTATTAATCCACAGTGTGATATAATGAAAAGCATACAAGAGTTGGCTTTCAGTTCCAATACCACCACTTACTAGCTACGTGATCATGAATAAGTCACTTTGCAATTTTAGATTTCAATTAATCACCCATAAAATGAGAATAGAAGTAACCGTCCTGCCAACTTTTCAAGGCTATTAGGATTGCAAGGGAGACACTCTCTGTAAAATGGCTTGATAAACTGCACATTGCTATATCCATGCAAGGAGAATGTTGAGTTAGTTGTCAAGACAGCAGCCCCTGCCTGGAGCATCTCTTCTCTTGGGAGCCTGAGCTGCAGCACAGAGTGTGTGCTGGCAGACAGTCCCCCACACGTCCCTGCACCCATTTTACCTGTTGACAAAATACATAAGACAGTTGAAACTCTCTTACGGCATTGTTAGGATCAAATAAGTTCCTACGAAGTGCTCAGAACAATGCCTGAAGCAATCAAGAAGTGAGTACAGCTTTCAGTGCTGATGTTAGTATTAGCAGTATTATTATTTCCCTTGTGCTGGCAGGCCTTGCCTAGGTCTGAGGAAATCCTGTCACCAAAGAGTACTGTTCCCTTCTCTGTCTCAGAAGCCACCAGGGAAGGTAACTTTCATCACTGCTTTTCTCATCCCTCATCTTGTCTTATCTTGTCTGGTAACTTCTGATTCTCTATCTTCCCAACAATACAACCCAGATAAGTCATTTTACACTGTGACTGATTCCTCCAGGCTGAGCTATGACACCAGCTCTAAGACTGTATGCATTAGTATCCCTCCATTGCCTTTGGCAGTACAATCTCTGGCCCAGCCACAGAAATGGCCCCAATTCACTAGGGCCTGAATATTACATATTCTTGAGGTTCACTAGGGCCTGAATATTACATATTCTTGAGGTTCTCTTTTCAAAAAAAACATGCAATTAGAAATGTAAAACAGGCATGGATGCATTTGTTTTAAATGGGCAACAAGTAATTGTAAGTTTCTAAAAGATAGAAAATATTTCCAGACAATAGAAAATACAAAAATAACATGCTGTTATTAAGTACTTCTCAAATGCACTTCAGTAATATTTCCTCCTAGATTCATAGTTCTGTATCTATTTTATCATTTCCTTACATGATAATTTTATGTTTTCTATAGAAAAGGAAAATGTATAATTTTACATATCCTCCAGATGAGCTATTCTTTCATGTTGATCTATCAAAATGTTTTCTTCCAATTTCCCAAGTTATGATTGGTAATGTCATAAAAATTCTTCAGATTTGGGTCAAACCTGAAAGAATATCTATGTACTAAGTAAGATACTGGGAAAATTTTTACCTCAGACTGCTCTCTGCCTCCTTACCACTCAAATCTGGATTTTCTTCCACTCCCTACATGTTCCCAGTGGTGAGTCCCAGAGGATATAGTCAATGGATGTGACTTCTGGGGAAGTAGGAACATTTCTGAAAGCCACGTCTACATCAAAACAGCTAGCAACATGAATGTGTAGTGACCATGGAATGCACGAGTACAGCCCACTAAACTTGAGCTAAATGCAGCCCCAACTCAAATTCCTCTTTACTGGATACCCAATGCTTGCGGCCATTCAAGTGTCACCAGACACAGAGGAAGCATGGGAATACCACATTGCGTTTAAAGGAATCAAAGTCCTGACTGATGGTAACTGAAATGTCTTATTTTTCTAAAGTTTACAAAATATATTTGACCGGTGACTATTTTCTTAGTTCCTCTTCCATGGTCGTATAAGCAGTCACTACAAAGGGGGCCCTATTCCTATTGTCTACCATGGTACAAGAGACCACCCTCAAGATTTAATCAGCCAAGACCTTCTTATTTGTTCCAAACCCAAAGTGGTACCCCAAAGCCAGCAGCACATGCATGATACTATATGACCCAGACTGTATGGAACACCATCGATCCAATCCTACTGAGTCCTGCATTTATGGCTGAGTCATGAGAATACGCATGGTGGTTGTTCATAAGTCATTGCATTTTTAGAAAGGTTTTCTGCACAGAAACAGCTAAGTACAAGAGCAGCAAACAACTACATTGCACCCAAAAGTGTGATGCTCCCATAACAACAAATGGCATTGCCTCTGGGACTATGTGCCCCTTAAAGACTAGAAGAGCAAAGATGAGAGTGTCTGTGGATGCTGGAAGAACAGTGAAGGGAGTGATGCTATTAAAGACCAAGCTAAGGAGATTACCAGGTAAATTGTGGGAAACACCAAGTGCCTTCGTTTAGCAAAGTATGCTAAAGTGCTACAAAAGAAGGAGGTCACAGAAGGATGGCCAGTGTCCAAGTGGAATTTAATAAAAGTACAGGAGCCCCAGAGAGTTTCTAGCCTTAGAAGAAAGACCAGGTCAAGGCTGTGGCTTGATCACCCCTAGTAGAGACCTCTGGAAGATTTAAGACAATGATTCCTAGGAACCCTGCATCCTCCTGGCCCAAAGGCAGAAAGAGGTCAGTCTCTGAATCATATTTGGCTGTTGCAAATGAAGCAACCCCCAACAAGATTGATAGTAACACAGAATGTTTTTAGGAACTTTGTTTTAATAAGAGAATTGCCTGCTTAGGTAAGGGCTAGAAAGTTTAAAGTAAAAAAGACGTATTGGACCAACTTTCTATGGAAAGAGAGCATGCTGATAGGGTATTAAGCTCCTAGCTTGAAGTTTTTCTTATGAAGCAAGAAGAAAGAACTAGAGAGAAGGCTGAGTCCAGATGAAGCCAAAAGCAATGGATTCGGACACATTCACAGAGGCAATACTTGTAAAAATCTTTGCCCCCAGAAAGACTGAGTGGGTACAAAATGCAGCTTTGGATTTGGAACTGCTATAGATCAGAAATAGATATGGGTCTCCCATTCCTTTCCATTTGAGTGGGAGTATTTATGCAATTGTTCTGTTCCTGTTTTAGCATTATCACAACTATCAGTTGTGATAGGAAGTAATTTATATGTATGAAGTATGAAGGAATTTAACCTGTACTTTTTAATTCCTGATTCACTAGTTCAAGAGGTTCTAAAGTTATTATAAAGTTTCATGCACAAGTCCACCCATGACAGAGCCTGAGATTTTAGACTTGAATTGGTTGTCAAAATAGAACAAAATTTAGGGTTTTGCCAGGAGGGGGTGAATATATTTTCAAGATTAAATGGATGTGAATTTCTGTAGTACAAAGGCAGGCTCCACTGGGTTGTCTGAAAAAAGAGTCCCAACAATTCTCCCACCCTGCTCATATATGCTGCTTTTTCCACTATGGACCTAACAGAGTCTATATTTCCCTTGAATCAGAGCTAGCTTGGAACTTTCTTTGACCCGTAGAATAAAGAACTGGTGATGCTTTGTCATTTCCTGGCCTGTATCTCATGAGACCTGACAGCTTCTACTTTTGCCTTTTCAAAAGTCAACAGTTATGAAGAGGGCAATGCTAGACTTTTGAATGAGCAAAGATCTGCTGGACAGAGGAAAGGAAACAGACAATGTGCAAAGGAACAGACAATCCCAGACGTGTAAGTCCACCCATCCTGGATCCTGGATGTTTCAATCTAGTTAATCTCCCTGATGAATGGAGATGCACAAGTAACTCCACCTGATATTAGGAAAGCAGAAGAACCACCCAGCCAAGCCACAGAAAATGAATCATCCTTGTTTTAAGTTACTAGGTTTCTGAGTAGTATGTATGTTAAATATCAAGGCATAGCGGAAGTAACCTTAAAGTTTAATTTTCATCAGCTTCATGGACAATCCCTGCTTGTATACTGAACCTAGGAAGAAGGTAGCGACTCTTCTGCATGCCTGCTACATGATAAAGGGTCACTGCTGGTTCCGTATGCTGATGATTCTCCATTCCCTTCTTTTTTTTTTTTTTTTTTCTTTTTTTTTTTT
>PVHY01014708.1:0-31053 GCA_004024945.1 Uropsilus gracilis | reverse complement strand
ACTTCCACACTTGATGCTCCCGAGGCCTTGGTTTGAACCTCCAAGTCATCAGGTGTCTCACTGTATTGATACATTTGTCTCTGTGCCCAAACTTCCCAAGATGGCGTCTCTCTCAAGGTACATGAAAACCCATCCCCTGTGTAAGTTTCTCTATTCATGCAGTATCTGACATGATGTAGGAGCTAACTAGAACGGGGTGATGGAGGAGGAAAGAAAGGAAAGGAGAGAGCAGGAGGGAGGGGAAGGAGGACTGGGAAAGAATGGGAGACATCTTGAGTGGCTTTACCCATGGCGCACTTTATCATCATGTGACAGACACCCGTGGGGACATATGGTTGCTTCAGACTCGTTCAAGAATTGGCCAGACTATACTATGCAGCTGTTGACTCGAACCTCGGAGCCTCAGCTCTGAGACCTGGCTTCAGACCTATCTCTAGTGGGGAGGATGGACCCCTTCTGCTCCTAGCTCTCTCACCATGGGAAAAGGTGGCCAAGAGTTCTCAAAGTCAAAAACTCAAAGTGTTTTGCCTGGTGCCTGGTGCCCAGCAAGCGATCGATACCATCTGACACATACACACACGCGTGGAGCCCGGGCACCCTGCCAGCCTCACACCCCCTCTCTCCTCTTGCTTGTTTCTCCTGCCAGGTCCTGCCCCACAGTCTGAACTGTTTGCTGCCAGGATACACAAGGCAGGGAGGGGTCCAGCTTCTGTGACCACAGCCACTGGCAGCTTGGCTTGAGGGGAACAGTGGTGCTGCTGTGACTTGGGGCCTTGAAGTTCTGATGTTCGCCACCCAAAGACCCCAATGGAGAGCCTCCTGGTTGTGTCATTTGCTTGGCAGGAGGAGCAACAGCAGCGACCATGGTTTGCCAGCTACTGGGGATCCCGGAGGATTGGCTGAGGCCATGTGGAGAGTGTGTGTGCGTGTATGTGTGTGTGCGCATGTCTTTTTCATCAACATAAACCTGGATACAACCCAGGCTCCTTTCTGCATGTCCTGAGGACCTGAATTTCTTCCTGGAACAGAAGCCACCACTCCCACCCCGTGAATGTCGACTGAGTGTGCAAATGCAGCTGGGGTGGATTTCTCCTTAGGCGATCACTCAAGATGAGGGGGATGACCCTGATGTTCATGAAGGATCCTTTATCCACGTCATTCTCCAAAGGGCTGAATGGGGTGTTGGTGGCACTGAAAACTTCCCTAAGATAAATCCTTTCCATTAGATTAATTCATGGATAGGTTTGAGTCCCATAAGTTTCACTGTTGACAAGCAAGGACCAGAGTATTTTGTTATCGTGTGGCATTTGCAGCATTCTTCTTTCTCTTCCTCCTCCTCCTCTGCAAACTCCTCTTCCTCTTTGCTGTCCTTCTCTTCTATTTTCTTAACCTCTTGGAAGCAGTTTTAGATTTGTTATTTATTTTAGGTCCTTCCTTCATGTTTGAGAAGAGGGTATCATCATCCCCATTTGATGGATGAAAAAAAGAGACACAGAAAGGTCAAGGTCCGCTGTCATGGCTATAAGATACACTGCTCAGATCCATTTCAGGACTGAAAGTCTGACTGCTTCCAGCTTATTGAACTGTGACCTTGTGAATATTTTTTGCTCCCAGCCCTCTCTGGGTCCTGCCCTCTGCTGCATGAATCTACCTTACTCAACCTTACATCCCCTTTAGGGGAATGAAGGCCTAGTCCCTTGGCACAACTGAAAGGTTATCCTGTCCCATGGGGTCAGCTGAGTCCTTTGTTGGGACAGCATGACAGCTCAGCTGCTCCCTCCACCCAAGTCTGGAGTCTGTCTTCCATGTGACTTGGGAGAGATACTCTCCTAGGAAATTTGGACACCAGAGCAAATAATTAAATTTTTTCCTTCCTCTCCACCCCCAGTAAAAGTTCTGTCCATTCATTCCCATCCCAGCATCTATTTCTCAGGAAACTGCAACATCAGGGTCATCAAGGTGAATGGAAGCTGAGTGGTGCGGAGCAACTTGTTCAAAGAGCTAGCTATGGGAGGTGGCAGGCATAATGGCAGAGTTCACGGGGCTCTAGGAGATGGGAGCATGGCAGGAGTTAGGTGCAAGGGCAGTGGCTTGGACCACCAGCTAATCAGGAATGTTCTGAACTCCCTGTGGTATGGAGTCTCCAACAATGGTGACCATTGAGGATTCACCTTTGAATACATTTGCTCCTGTTTGACCCAGAATCTGAACCTTGTCTGGGCTTGTGACCGGTCTTGGCCCATAGAGGTGGCAGAAAAGATGTGGCTCCAGTTTTGGGTCTTGTTCTTCAGAGGTCTGATGGTTTTCCCCTTCATTCTAGAAGCCCATTGTCAGGCTATGAAGACACTTATACTCTAACCTTTAACAAGGAGGTGCCACGTAGGAATGAAGGATCACACGGAAAAGTGCTGAGGTATCAGACCTGGGAAAACATCTCTTGGGATCTTTTAGTTCAGCCTGACCCCAACCATCATCACCCCATTGAGCAGGAGAGCCACCTTGCTGTGCCCTGTCCCAATTTGTGACCCACGTGGATCTGAAAAATAATACATCATGGCTTTTTAACTGTTATTAACTGAATTTTCGGTTCACTTGTTATACAGGAAGAGCTAACTGAAACATTCACCACTCAAAAAACCCCCAGACACACCTGTATCCCCAACACTCATATTTATTAAGTTCCAACAATGAACCAAGTTCAGGCAATCAGTTTTTGTGACACATTTCATTTAAATCTCACCAAGCGTCATTATGTCCATTTCACACATGAGAATGAAGGAGGCACAGAGACAGTGTGGTCAAGCCAAATTCCCACAGCTCAGAAAGTGGTGGGATGTGCCCTTGAACTCAGGCAGGGACCTCTGATGCCTGCTGACTCCACCAGTATGCTTGCTGTCCTTCATGGACCTGAGGCGGACCTGGGTGGAAATTCTGAACAAGTTGAAAGAGTCATCTGTTGGTAGAAGAAGCACTGAGCTAAGGCTCACACTTTTCCCTGCAATTCCCACCTTTCAGACACAACATGGTTGTCCAGTGCTTCCCTGGGGACCTTACTCCTCATCAGGAGGATTAGTCACATGGAAGTCAAGGTCAGGCTGGAAGGAGCTCTGCCTTCACCCACGCCCCCTCCCCAACTCTGCCACTGCAGCTTGAAGGTCTGGGTTTTAGTCCCACTTCAGTTGCAACTTGCTGGGTGATCTTGGCTCCTGATTGTTCTGCTTATTTCTCCATCTGTAAGATGAGAAGAGTTTCCCAGACATGTCCAAGTTCACCCTATCAGCAAAGCACCAAACGCATTAGATACTTGTTTTGTAAATTGTCTCATGTAAGTAACTGATGAAAAACCTTTTTCAAAGTTGTAAAATTTGTTCAGTTTGTTAATGTGCTGCTTATATATTTTAAAAATATATTTAAAAACAAAGGTATACTTTGAAAAACAACAGCATCCATCCTTTATCACCAATAACCGTGCCATGTGCTGCCATGGCGTGGTTGCTACTTTGGCTTTGGCTGGTATGAGTGGGCACATTGCTCTTGGTGAGGATGAAGACCTGGGCACGTGAGGGAGGTGCAGGCTTGTGTCCCACTATCACCTTGTCAACTGTTCACTGTCACCTTGTAAACAACTGCTCCAAGATCCTTCATGCCTCTCCTGGGCCCACCCTCTGTGTGGGGTGGAAGCTGGGGTATCTTATGTCATCACACTAGCTCCTTCTAGAACAGATTTCCAGTGTTTATGAAATTTGGACTTAGGAGAAAGACAAGGAGGCAGAAAACTGAAGAGAGAGTACAGTTTTTTCTGGTTCCTGTAGGAAGTTTCCTCTCTTTTAGAATAGTTTGGCATTTCACATGACCCTGAGTTCCCCAAGAAGAAGAGAGAGAATGAACAGAAAGAGGAGCCTATTAAACTGGTGTTGGGAATGTAAATCATGCAGCCACTTTGGATTTGGTGAGCTGTATTTACCTTAAACAAACTAAAAAAGTAATATTGTATGACCCAACTGTTTCATTCTTGGGTGTCTATTTGAAGAACATGAAACAAGCAACTCAAAACATTGTGTGCTCTTCAATGTCCATTGCAGTTTAATTTATAATAGTTTGGGCATGGAAACAGCCTAAGTGCCCATTGATAGGGGATGGGATTGAGCAATATGTGTAGACCTACACCATAGAATACTTCTTAGTCATAAGATGGTGACTTCTTAGTCACCATTCACAGAAAAACAGAAGAGAGGGTTGAAGGTAATTTTGAGCAGTGAAGCAAGTCAAAATGATGAAGAAAAATATTGGAATTTATATAGCAGACATTTGACAAAGCAAAATACTCATGAAAACACATGGAAAAATGAATAAACGAAGTGATGCTTTTGAGGCTAAAAAGAGGGTTGAGGGAAAGAGTCTAAGAGGTTATGGGATCGTGATACAACAAAGTCATAAAATAAAGAAAAAATTAAGTGTCTCTGCTTTGAGGCTTGGCTCTGCAGAGATGGAGGTTTAACTTGAGATGGATCTGCTGTTTCAGGGGGCTTGTGTTTCGTTTCCTCAACCTTGGACTGGGGTGCTGGTGTGTTCCATTTAATTTCAGAGCCAGCACTGGATTGAAAAAGATGCTAGTACCAGATGATGATGGCAATGATATTTAGTGCAATCATCATCGTTGATAACATGCATTGAATGCCTCCATGCCTAACTCACCTGGTGAATACTCACTACCATCCCACATGGGACGGATCCATTCTTCTACCATTTGACAGTTGAGGAAAGTTATCTTTAAAGAGATCAAGTCACTTAATGTAGTATATCTCCTAAGTGGAAGGTATGAGATGCAGTTTCATGCTGTGATTTACAAGAAGTTCCTTCCTTGTTGGGGGTCTTGTTGAGGGTCAATTGTGTAAACAAGGTCCATTGTGTCAGAGCAATGGTTTAGGGATTTAATAGCTTTAATTGTGGACTCTTCCTTTAAAGACTAAAAGACTCAGATATAAGAAAAGAGATCAGTGGAACTGATGCAGAGCCAACATGAGCTGCCCTGAGACATCTCCTAGGACCCCCTTGGCAAACCTGAGGGATAAGAATTTCCTTCAAGTTGCTTCCTACCTTTGTTGTCTGTTAGTTCTGAGAAGAATCTAGTCCCTGGAACTCTCAGGGGCTCTGTAGATGACAGAAGACACACTTCCTCATGCTGCTTCCCAACTTAACCACTGTCAACTGGACAGTGAACTTGCTCTGCCTTTTTGCTCCAAAAAACTGTGCTCCTACTGCTCAGTGTCAGGGATAGAACGAGAAAAGAGATGCTCTTTCATCCTTCTCAGATTTTGTATCTTTTGGGTTTAAGGGGAGTGGGGAGGTGGAGAGAAATCCATGGGTAGCTCCAATGCTGAATGATAAGCACTCCAATAGAAATGAGTACAGAGCAATGTGAGAAGGGGATTTTAATTCAGACTTGGAAGTTAGGAAGGCTTTCTGGAATTAAAAGATGAGAGACAGGGAGAAAGGGGAAATGGGGCAAGGTAGGCATTTTAGGTAGAAGGAAACTTGCAAGGCTATAGCAGTGAGAGACATGGAGGACTGTACCTCTTTTGTGACTATGGATGCACACATGGGAGAGGGGTGGGCAATGGACAATTGTCTCTGTTGTGACGCCACCAGCCCCTTCTCCTAGTGTTCTCTCTACACTGTCTTGGGCCACGGTAAGGAATAAAGAGGTGTTTGACACCTCTATGCTTGATAACCCTTCAGCCAGCGCAGTTGACTACATCGCAAGAACCCTCAAACCATTCACTGTTCCCAAGTCTTCATTCTTGTCCTCTTAATAAAAACAAGAAACAGGAATCCCACACCACAGCAATCTGGACATTCTTAGATGGTGGAAACAAGATGAGATGACAAAGGAGGGGAGGCAGGAAAGCCTGGTGGGTTTCATTATTGTAAAGAGCAGCTGTCTAAGGGGAAACTGGGCCAAATGCCTCAAACCTATTCTTGCTCATTTGTCTTCCCAGGTGTCCAATTCCTTCTGCTGCCTCCTTGACTTACAATCACAGAGTGGTCTTCTTGTATTCCTCTCCCTGGTGATTCATCATTCCTGATAAAGAGGTCTTGAAGCTCAGAGTAGGGTACCAGAAAAGCAAAGGGTACAGGAAAAGGTACAAGTTGTCCAAAGTGCCTTGTAAAGAGCTAGTAAAGAAGCTTGAGTCTAGAGCTTGGTCCTTAGGAGCCCCACAAAGGTCTGCTCTGGTGGTGGCATAGAGATCTGAACAGGAGTGTGGATAGTGAGGATCCATGCTTGGGTCTCAGAGGGTGTCAGTTGACCAAAACTCTTGCTTTCTAAAATCTCTAATTTTATCTGAGATTCTTATTACTAACTAGTTTTCTTTGGATTAGTATTTGCTTAGAGTATCTCTTTTCTAAGTTTAAGTTTTCAGTTTTTCTATTAATATATGCAAGTTCTAGAAGCAGCATATAGTTTTTTTTTTTAAGTCATCCATTCTCAAGAGCTGTCTTTTAACGGAAGAGTTTAATCCTTTATAATTAATGTAATTACAGATCAGTTTGAACTTACTTCTATTTTCCAATTCTAAGATCTCTACTTAGATTTTCATATTTTTAATTTGGATTTTTCTTATTATTTTTTTTTTGCATTAGATTGGTGGGGTTTTTTATTACTTCCTTTTCCTGACCCATTTTTTTTTCCTGCTCACTCTGTTCATTCATGTTTTATTTCTATTCTTTAAATGTGTATATTAAATTCTTACTATGCATATTATCAGTTACTATAATCAATACAACAATTCACTTAACCTCCTTCTAAACAAAATGAAACCCCCAGAACTATTAAGAGTACCAGATTGAAGTCCCATCCCAACTCCTTTCTCTTTGTTATCATATAAGCAATTCCCCTTTCCTGAGTCTTAGATCCTCAACTGAAAAATATCTAAATCTTTCTTGGAGGGCTGTTGAATGACTGGAAAAAAGGCACAGGGTTTGAAATGTCCAATGTATTGGTGCTAAAATGTCTGGAAGTTGAAGTCACTGAGCTATCACCACACTCCTGAAAGACATTAGGGTCTTTCATTCTCCTGTCCTGTCCATTATTTAATGACTATCTTTGGATCTGGTCTTTATTTTATAATCAGTATCTATTTATTTCACAATCAGTATCTATCTGATGCTTACTTTATGACACAGTCAGATAGACTCACTGAGAATTGATCCCCTCCCACATCCTGTGCACAGAATTTCTGTCTTCTTTTTCTATTCCTTGTCTTTGCCCCTTTATCCCTTTCTGTTTTACTGCCTCAGACCTTCTTCACAGTGTCTCTCCCATTACCTAGTTCCTCCTAGCACCCAGGAGTTTCACATCTCTCCATCTTTCTCTCTGCTCTCCCATCTCTCTCTCTCTCTCTCTCTCTCTCTCTCTCTCTCTCTCTTCTTTTCCTTCTTCTGCATCCCTCACCCTCATATAAGCTCCTTCCACCTCTGTTTCCCATCCCATCTCTTTGAACCTGACCAAGTTTCCATCCTGCCTATCTCCTCCTCTTCCTCCTCCTTCCAGGTCAGCTTCTGTTCATTTTTCTCTGCTGTCTATCTGTGCATCAGCCACCGTGTTTAGCACTTTCTCTCCATCCAGCTTCCTCCTTTTGGCATCTTCCTCTTCTTGGTCCATGCCTCAGTGTCTCTGTCTCCCCTCCTTGCTCTCCATCTCTGTTCCCCCTGCTCCATGTCTCTGCCTTCCCATCTCTAGCTCTGTCTCTTTCTTACTCCTTTTCCAGTCTCCCTGCTGGCTCTTTGCACATCAGGCTCGACCCCAGCCCTGGGGTCTCTGGGTTCCAGGAAGCCAGCCAGAGACTGTACAGGCTGCACCATAACTCAGGAACTCCGCCGGCAATCATTTCATTAAGCAGGAATGGCGTTCCCATTACCAGATAGCAGGCCTGCTTCTTCCGCACCTCGGCCCCTCCAGCCGCAAAGGCCCCTGCTACTTCCTGCTGGGGCAGCCACACAAGGCCTCATTCTAATCCTCCGACTTGTCTGTTTAGTGTCTTTGGAAGGGGAAAGAAGCAGAGAAGTAGCTTGTCCTTTATTTTTATTTGCTCTTTTTCCCCTTCCTCCAGATATCCCCTGGGGCACCGGCCCAGAACAGAGCAACAAATATTTACTAATTCCATTAACAGAAGGTTTTTTTTTTTTTCAAGCGAATATCTAAGGCCCCAAGTTCATGGCGAGCCTCCTCCCCCGAGTGGCCCCCTCACCCCCTCCTCCCTCTTCACCCAAGACTTATATATAGTTCACTCAGTGCCGTTTCCCCAATTTTTTCTGAAGTTCAAAACAAGTTGAAGGGTCAAAAAGGCAAAGGGTGTTTTAGAAGTTTAGCAGACAGCTTTTGGTGCAAGGGAAAGAAAGAAAAGGGGAGCGGGAGAGAGGGAAGGAGAGCGAGGAGAGAGGAATCTGGCTCACATTAAGCTGGAAAGTTCCAACCATTGATTTGCCCTGGAATTATAACATTAAAAAAAAAATCACAGAAGATGGTTTATTCATGAGGGTTTCGTTTTTTGTTTAATAGCAAACAAAAGTTACACTTCGGTTCATCAGAAAGAAGCCTCGTACTTCCTTTCTTACGCTGGGGAGATGGCTCAGGTGGGTCTGGGAGACAAGGGCTGGGAGCTGGAGATGATGGATTTCCCAGGCGAGTAATGGAAAAGGCAGGATGGCCTTTCAGCCAGGCGGTCCCTGGTCATCACCACCCCTGCCTCGCCTGGGGAGCCATCTCGGATGAAAGCCGTTTCTGAAATGACAGCTCTTGGCCGCTAGCTGAAAGGGGAGCAGCGCGGAGCGTCATTAGACCACGCGGCTGACGTCACCTGAGGACTGGCGACAGGGTTGCTAACACACTTCACCACCAACCAAGGGGACACAAACAATAGAAATCTATTCTCCAGCCCGGCTGCTGGCCAGAAGGCCGAGCTCAAGGGCTGAGCTGGGCTGGGCCGCGGCCTCGGGAGGCTCCAGGGCCAGGACTGGCCTCTCCCGGCAGCAGAGGCCCTGGAGTTGTTGATGGGAGGTTGCGTGCTCGCAGTTGCCGTCTCCATCCTTACAAGCTTCCCGGCCTGCATCAAACCGTCTCCTTTCTCTTTAAGAACACTGCCAGGAGATTCGGGGCTCGCCCGCCATCGCATGGTCTCCTCCAGAGCCGTGCCTCTGTCAAGGTCATGTTCATGGAAGGTCACGCTCACAGGGATGGGGGGTTAGGACTTGTGGGGAGTCTTGAAGACCACGGTGGTGGCCACTGGGCGTGTCTTACCCCGCATGGGGCGGAGCCACGTTGGAAGGACAGGCTGGATGTCCAGGCTGTGCTGCCTTCTCTGCCCACTTCTCGTTGTTCTGCCTACGGACACGGCTTCCACGCCTGGTCACGACCTAGGTCCTTTTGGGGTGAATTCAGATTGAAAACAATCATAGGTGGCTGCACCGAGGAAGGATTAGGTCAGCCACAAAGGCCAGTGGTGCAGAGCCTGGGACAATCACGACTGGGCACACAGGGTGGCAGCTGTGTCCCCTGGACACAGGAGCCCAGTGCTTGTCAGTGTGGCCAGCAAGAGAGCAGGTAAAAATGTTGCCTGTCTCCCAAGCTCGCTGTCTCTTGAACCTGAGCTGTTTTTTTAACAGCTGTGTACATGTGTTGGTTTCCTCCTGCGATGTGTGTGTGTGTGTGTGTGTGTGTGTGTGTGTATGAGAGAGAGGGGGGCGCGGGGGGAGGGAGTAACTGCAAAACTTCTTGTAAAAAGAAAGCTTCAAGAATCACCACTTTCTCCCACTCTTCTACTTTATGGACAGAAATTAAGGTTTGGAGAGGACAATAAAAAATGGTCAAGGTCACCCTGGTGTTTGGACTCCCCAGGGCAGATGGCTCCTCCCTGGGATAGGACAGCAGGGCTCTGTCATGGTTTTGGTCCCCCAGCACTCTCTTCTGTCCTCCAGCAGCACCGTGGAATTGCTGGGTGTACAGGGGGAGGAAACTGAGGTTCAGAGGATGTCTTCGGAGCTTGTCCAAACTAACAGAGTTGATGAGGGGAAGAGCCGGTTCACAACCATACCTGACTGACTCTCAGCCGGGGCTTCTACTGTGGCAGCCACTGCCATCCCCACTGGCAGATGTCTGCATGGCCTCACCCACCACCACACACACACACACACACACACACACACATACCAAGTGTTAGGATGAGAATATTCTGCACTTGGCTCTGTATTCAGGCTCTGTATTCACACACCTCATCCAACTGACGTTTCCCTACTGGGTCCGCTTGGAAATCCTCAAGGTGCCAATGTGTTTTTCTGGCTTCCTCTGGAGGGCGTGAGTGCAAGGGAGTGATACTTCCTCGGGGAAAGAAGAGACATTTTATAGAGTGCTACACAGCCTCTGGTGCTAGGCTTCTTCTCTCTGTTCCTAGACAATGGACAACAGTGACATGAACCGATGCCCCTTTTGGTCTTTCCTTCAAACAGTCATGCGTTGGATACCCTCAGAGACCCTGACTCTGACTGCACCAAGTCCATAGGTGTGATCTGCTCAGTTATTAACTGTTGAGTTTCTCATTGACCACACTCTATTCTATTCTAGAGTCTAGGTTTCCAGGTGGCACTTCTAAATGACACTGCATTTCAGACTCCAGGTACCAGATGGCATAGTATTTTAGATATAGATGATGGAACACCGTGAATGGAATGCCTGCACACCACATTTTTCATGCAGTTTCTTTGACTTTACATACTCTCTGAGGCTCTTTTCTGACTCTGGCTTTAGATTCCTGCACCTACTAGTGAGAATAGGAACCTCTCATGGAGGGTTCCCTCAGTGCACAAATGGGGAAACTGAGACCCAAGACCCAAGAATAGGACCACAAATTCCTAAGGGAGTTTAGAATCAGAGCTGGGGCTTTGAGGATGTGACTTTCCTGACTCCGTGACTTTCCTGACTCCGTGTCCTAATTCACTGTGCTTCCGTTCCCTCGCTCCCTGCGCCATCTCATAGCAGGAGGCACTTCTATTCAGACCAAAGTAATCCCAGGAGATCAGATCACTGGGGACCCAGAGCAAGGGCCAGGACATCCTGCTTAAGATGCCTAGGCTCCCCTTCTAGCTCCACCTCCTGTGGGCCATGGAGCCTTGGGAGACATCAGCATCTACTTCATAGTCAGAGGAAGGGTTAGAAAGAGCCCAAGTAGTATCCAGAACAGTGTTTGGACACAGCCCATGTTCAATGACTGGTTATCACATTATCCATGATGTGACTTACCAGCTATAGAGGGTGATCCCCCTTGGTGTGCTGCAAATGCCAGCAACACCCCCAAATCCTCAGTTGGACCCAGAAGACATTCTAAGCACAAAGTAATTTTGTTGTGGGGGTGGTGGGACTGAGAAGCCCTGGGAGCATATGTGACTTGAGCCTCTGATTTTAGGCAGAGACACTAATAAGAAAGGAAATGAAGAGATTTTACTAATGATCCCAGAGCTGCCAGAGACACAGTCAGGTTTCTGGGACCGTCAGCTTCACCATCTTCCCACTGCTTGGGGCTCGTCGCCTTCAGGACACAATTCTGCACAGCAGATGCTGGCTCCCTGGACACAGAAGGGGTTAACTTAGAGCCCCACAGCTGGCTGTAGCAAGCTTCCTACACTCTGATTTTCATTTGCAAAACAAACAAACAAGCGGCTCTCTAATAACTCCCAGGCCTCCCTTTTTGTGGCTAAGATGTGGATTTTGCAACAAGCAGGCACTCCAAAGATCATGGGCTAGGCTTGGATTGGAGCACTCAAGACGACTTCATGGCTGGCAAAATCTTTAGATGCTCATTCATTCATTCCACCCTAAACGAATGAATCATTCAAGTGATTAAAACTGAGTGAGTGATTAATAATGAGTGAATAATAATGAGTGAATAAATCACGAGTGAATAAATCACTCATTTAAGTGATTCCTAAAGATCTACTTCAAGCAATGGATACAGACACACTCTCTTCCAGCTCTGGAGAATTGGATGATATTTTTATAGAAGTCCTAGAGCTGTTGCAGCAAGCAGTCGGCATGACTGCCTTCAGAGGAGAGACAGAAATAAGGAGGCATTCATCCTCACTGACAATGGCTGGGGGAAAGGATCCCCAAGGCCAGAGGTCAGAGAAATGAAGTGCAGAGATAGTGGAATGGCGAGAAGATTGTACTGGAGCCAGCAACTAGAAGACACCGATTGACCCCAAATGAACATGGACTGGGTGCCCAACACAAAGCTAAGGACTACAAACCATCAAGCACAATGTGCCATGGCCCTGAAACACAGTCCCTCATCCGACAAATGGACTCAGAAAAATGAGACCAAAGGGCCAATGAACCCAACATAAACCAAAAAATAACAATGAGAGTTGAGACTGAGAGACTGAGTGAATACAAGAGGGTGGAGGTGGAGGAGGGAAGACATGCCAGTAATCATTTCCTTTTTTACTTATGTAAGAATTTATAATAATTTAGAAATAAAATTAAAAATTAAAAAAAGAAAGAAAGAAGGAGGCATTCAGGAATAAATGCTGGTGCAGGAGAAACCCAGGGAATCTGGCATGATGGACTCCAACAATGAAGTTGAATGGAGTTGAATCTCTGACTTTGTATCTGTTTCAAAAACCATATCAGCTTCCATGATGGATCATGATTTTCTCCCTTCTCCTCCTCTTTCTTCCTCTTCTCATTGTGCTCCTCCTTCTTCCTCATTCAAGATGAAAGTTGACCACATGCCAAGTGGTGTGCTAAGTTATGCACTTTATAATTATTATCTCATTCATCCTCACAGGGAATTAATGCGGTATTCTGACTCACTCCTTTTTTCAGTAAGGACAGAGATAAGACCATGTGGTCAAAGACTCGTCAATCATAAGGGCCAAGGAAGAGATAGGGCTTGAACCAGGATCAAGAGTCTCCAGGTTTTATTCTAGTTGATTCGTGTCATTTCCTCTCACTCAGCATACCCAAAATAATGAACTAGAGGAAGACTTCATGCCCACTTCATACCTAGCACTTGGAGGAAACTAAGAATCTGGCTTGTGGGCACACTCTATCACAAGATGGATGTCCTGCGGAAACTTTTCTGGGGTGTTGGAAGAAGGGGCTGGAGAAATGTTTAGCATGGTCACTCTCTTGGAGCACAAACTGCATTTACTCATGTGACTGATGCTAAGAATCACCTAGACAGCATCTATCTCCATGCTTTTGCCATCAGTTCCTTCAAGCAACCACAGTGGACATGTGGTGTAAGGAAGCAAGCTTTTTGTGATATTTTAAGCTTCTGAAATTTGGAATGTGTTAGTTATTGCAGCAGAACCCAGACTCTCCTGATGGAAGCATGTTTCCTTTAGCTTGATGGCAGAACTCGGAGATGGGCTCCAAAAATAGTCCTGAAAATCACACAGTGGCTTCTCTTCTCTTGCCTCCTGCTCTTATAGGGAGATGGAGTGAGGAGACAAAGGTACTGCTGCTACTCACCCTCCATTGTTCATGACCCAACTCTGCTCACTAGCCTCCTCAGGGTTTTCCTGCTGGTTTCTTACAATGGACCCTAGTGTGAAAGGTTGAGTTTCTCAGGGAGAGAGGGAACATTTGCTTTCCTTCTGGGAAATAGAATTAAAAACATCCACTACAGAAGTTCTGCGGCAACCTATATGACAAAACCCTGACTTCCCACCTGATGAGAACTCTCTAAGAGGTCAAAGGGAGCTAGCAGGAATTTCTAGATGCAGCTGCTTAGGTACCCAATTCACTTTCTCCCACTCACCAAAGCACAGGTTGAGTCTGGGGCAGCTGCCTGACCCCCTTGCCCTATGACAAGACCTCCTTTGGACTGTATTGCACTTTGCAGCCCCATGACCTTACTAGAGACAACTCCAGACTGCAAAAGCATACTTTTCCTACTCTCGAAACTTAGTAGGAAACAATATGACTGTATGACTCTATCAACTGAGTGTTGTAAGATGCAAACAGAACATTCATTGAGAATGGCTTAAAGGCTCTGGCAACTATATCTGGAGATCTGAAGCAGGATGATTTTCATTGTCCACTTCAGACAGTGTCTGTGTTTCTGCTTCTCTGTGCTGCTTCTTTCTTGCTTTCTCCAATGGATCGCTGTTTTCCTCAGCCCCTAGGAGGGTGACTTCCCAGGTTCCTTATCTGCACATGCTCTTACTCAGGGGAATAAAAACAGTGAGCTGCTTCTGGAAATTGCCAGAAGATCATAGAAACCCATGGAAATCTTCAAAGCAAAACTCTTCTGTATCCCACTGTGTAGGATGGATTAAATGACCATTTCTGAACCATCACTGAAAGAAGAACCAGGTACCTCAGATAAACTGAGTTTAGCCCTGGAACTAGAAATGATGTTCACACTCCTTGAAGAACACAGGCAATTTGGAAGCAAGATGGACACATGGGCACAATTGAGATTTTATTAGCAAGAAGGATGAGGGATAAAGGGGTCTGATAGACCACCACTGGTGATTGTAGCAGAGTGCACTTCCTCTTTTCCCAGGGGTCCTCTCTATCCTATATAATTTTATAGATGTGAGTTGATGCTGAGGGGCAGCTTAGTACCAATGTCAACACTCCAAACCTAACACAGATGGATATTTGAGGAGACATGTGTCATCTAACCTTAGCCCCCTAGCAACGTAAACCCAGGTCTGGACAAGGGAAGGTCACTTGATGATTCTTCTTTTCCATCAATGTGCTATCTCCACAAATAGATATATTCCTACAGATTCAACTTCAAGTTGATGAGCACCTACTGTGTCCGTGTGAATCTTATGAGAAGCAGATGCTAAGATGGAGAAAGAAATGCACAAGATTTATTGAGGCAGAGGGAAAATGCTTGTGAAAGATAAAGGGGAGGGGGGAGGAAGCAGGATTGGGTAGAAGAACCTCAGACCACATTAAAGATCAGAGAAAAATCTCAGACAGCTCAAGCAGGTGGTCTGGAGCAAAGATCACCCATTGTACTTGGACAGAAATAGCCAGGTCCTGCTCTGGGTTTGGCTGGGGGCTTCCCAGGGAGGATGTGGGTTGACTTCAAAGCTGAAGTGCTCCAAAGGTGTTGCCGTTGGAGGCTATCCACCGCTGCATTCCTTAGGACTGTTCATTATTCCTTACAGGCAGATGTGGGGGTGACATCTGGGGGGGTCACCCCACTCTTCTGTGCACCACATTCTATGTCCAGTGTACTAGACACTGTTCTAGGTCTTGGAAGAGGGGACAGGAAGATATTACTCAATTCCTCCCTTAAGTCATCTACATGATTTGATGAGTCCTTGATAGATGAACAAAATTGGATCTAAAATGTTCTTTTGCAGATAAAACATCCTTCGAAGTAGCCATTAATTCCCATTACAACTAATGGGATCCACAGCATCATTGTTAATGGAGAACTAAGTTCAAGCAATAAGCCAGTGATACATAATCTGGGCCACAGTTCTATGCCATAGACAATGTACAATCTGTTATTATACTAATAATTTGTAAGCTATCCTGCAAGAACTTGTTGGCAGCTGCAGTCCCAGTGCTTACCATTTTACTTTCTCAGCGTGAATGTTTGGAAAGAAATACTTGATATTGGCTTGAGTGCACTTAATTTCAGATGAGGCACTGTCTGGTGGTATACTCTGGTATGTAAGAATGCATCAAGTGAATAACTCCTCCAAATGGTGCCCAGAACAAAAAGCCATGATGACAACATGGAAAAGGGTGAAAAGGGTGGTTTTCCAGTGTTATCACAAAACTGAATAAACCAGCCCAAACTTAATGCCCGAATATAAGAACCATTTTCAACATGCCCGTGGATTCTGTGGGTCAGAAAGTGAAACAGTTTGTTTCTGTCCAATGATAGCCAGGCTTCACTAGGAATATTCTTAAAGGCTGATTTCTGGGAGCATCTGGAGGTGCCTTTGCTTGTAGACTGATGCCTCGACTTGACTGGACTTTCCCTAGTGAGCTTATATGTGACCGCTCATGTAGCTTGGGCTTCCTCACAGCATGGCGGCCCCAGGGCAGTCCTACTATTTTCATGATCCGGGGCTGCAGGACCTTATACAACCCAGCCTTGGGAGTCAGACAGCATTGCTTCAACCATTTCATTTTTGACAAAGAAGTCACAAGCTCACTCAGATTCAACCGAGGAGGGCACAGAGCCCATGCTCTTGATGAGAGGTTAGAGTCAAACAGGTGACTATTTTCAAGAACTACCTTCATTGGTGATAGAAGGACAGGAAGATAATGCAGGTTTGATTCTAAGCCAATAAAGGGAATATCATAATGTTGTCTTGAAGTCTTTGGCTCTACAGTACATCTAAGAGTTATGTCTAAAAACAAAGGAGCAGATACAACCAAACCAAAACAAATCTTACTGCTTTGGCTGTAAATTAAGGCTGTCAGAGGGGAATAGTGGAGGTGGGAAGGTGCCCAAGGGGAAGGAATCCAGTAGGCCTGGTGGATGATTATAAGTGCGTTGGTGGTGGGCATGGAGTTGTGAACTTGTACCTGTGAATCATATACAGTGCTATAAACCAGCATGACCTCAATCCAAAAACAAAACAAAACAAAACAAAAAACAACCATGCAAACAAAAATCCTCTCTCTCTACAAGAAATAATTATAACCTTGTGTGGTGTTGGATGTTAACTAGACTTACAAGGTGATCACTTTATAAAATACACAAATATCAAATTATGATATTTATACCTGAAACTAATACAGTGTTCAATGCCAGTTATATTCTGGTTAAGAAAAAAAAAGAATCATTGTATAAATATATCACAACTTTTGATCTACTGACCTATTTGGGGGCATTTGGTGGTTTCCATATTTTGGAAACTAAATATTGCTACAATAAAAGCAGAAATGCAAATTTTCTGTCATATTAGTGTTTTGTTTTGTTGTTTGGGTGGGTTCCTAGGAGTGAATTTGCTGGACTATATGGTTGTTCCAGTTTTAGCATTCTAAGGAACCTCCACACGGCTTTCCAGATAGTGGTTGGGTGAGTTTGCATTCCCACCAGCAATATAAGAGGCCTTCTTTATCTCCACATCCTTGCCAGCATTTGTTATTCCCAGTTTTTTTTGTTTGTTTGTTTTTTGTTTTTTAATGTGAACAATTCTTACCGGAGGGTAGTGGTATCTCATTGTGGTTTTGTTTTGCATTGCCCTGATAACTAATGCTATTGAACATTTTTTTTTCATATGCCCACTGGCCATTTGCCTTTCTTCTCTGGAAAAGTATCTTTTTAGTTCTTTTGCCCATTTTTTTGTCTGAGTTGTCTGCTTTGTTTTTGTTGAGCTGTGTGAGTTCTTTGGTATCATTTCCTTATCTGTTGTATGGTGTGCAAATATTTTCTCCCATTTCGTAAGCTATTGCTTTGTTTCCATTATTGTCTCTTTTGTTGTACAGAAGCTTTTTAGTTTGATGTGATCACATCTGTTTATCTTGTCTGCTTTTTTCTTGCTTCTGGAGAAGAATTTTCTAAGATGTTTCTGAGGCTTGTATCATGGAGTATTTTGCCTATGTTTCCTTCTATATATTTTGTGGTTTCTGGTCTTACCTTCAATGATGTAAGGGGAAAAATTCTTAATTAATTAATAAAGATAAATTTAAAATAAGAGAGAAAGAAGAAAAAAGGAAAAAAGAATCTAGGGAAAAAGGAGAACGTATTTAAGGGTGATCGTTTTAGGTGCGTGTTCCTAAAAGGACAATAACAAAAAAGCAAAAGTAAAAAGAGTTATATCTACACTATAGCAGAGTCTAAAGTACATTATAGCATGATAGAAAAGAAAACCCTTCACTTAAACAGTGCTGTATTGTTCAGACATGAAAAACAAAGTGGATGCTTGCTGTTGGCAAAGTGGCAGCCATAGACTCATTCCACACAGTCTGCACCGACTTTTGCTTTGTAAAAATGCACAATATATGCAAAGCCCTTAAAACAAGGTCTGTCTGCACGGCATCTCTCACTGGCTTGTGCTTCCCCCACCCTCTAACCATCATGGTAACCATTCAGCGGTTGCATCACCCATCCAAGGTCACATGGCCACCAGCGGACATCTTCATGTTGAACCACACTGGTCAGATTCTATGACACACTACGTCTCCTTGGTCTTCATTCCTTAATGCCACCCCATCCCTGAGCCCCATTTTTGGATGTTTGGAGAGAGCAGGGAATTGAGAGTGAGAGGGTCAGAGGTGAAGTAAAGGTAAATACCATCAGCTGACCTCAATTCTAGTTGAATTCCTGAGGGGAAAATGGTACTAAAGTGGCCAAACCACAAGTTCCATTGCATCTCAATCAGCTAAGCAGCCTCATCTTTCCTGGTTCTTGGGAAATGGGTGACTATGCCCCAAGGGGGTATTACAGACTCTCTGTTTATATGCTGGTCAGGGTAGGCCTGGGGCAGGCAAGACATTGGAGGAGGTCCAGCTTCCAGTTTGCTGTGTGAGTCCTGTCTGATCAGGGTGGAAGGCAGGACTGGCAGACTCTCAAATCGTGCAGGAAAGGAGTCCATTCCCAGAAAGATGATGTCCAGAGAACAGAGCAGGTTTCTGCCAGGCTCCTGAAGTTCAAGGTGACTTTGGCTAGCCCAGCTTGCCTGTCTATTTCCCAAGATCCTGGCCAACTCCCCCCACCCCATCATGAACATACTCTTACCTAGTAGGTGTGTAGCACACAGTAGGTGATCCACTAGTATTGAAAGAATTGTCCTTTGCCTTCCAACACTTTCAAATAGTAGATCATCAGTCTTCCTTGTACACATTTCTGGTTCCACCTTCATCCATATTGTCTTGCACTTTCTTCTCTCTCCCCTAATGCCTTTTCCATTCCCACTTCTAACTTGCTTCAAGACTGAACTCCTTTCTCCTGTTCTTCCTTACGCTTCCACTATAGGGCATTGAAACGAGCTCAGATGCGAGAGGGTCCAGTGTCCTATGCTGCTGAGCCCAGAAGAATCAAATACACCAAAGTGTTCTTCGTGTCCCGGAAGTGATTTCAGCTTGCTCTTGAGTCTCTATTCCCATGAGTGGCAGAAAGGATTAAGTCCACCAGGGATGATGATCTCCTTAGTAAACATCCATCTGATTCAATATCCCAGCTCCTGGCCAGGGCTGCGTCTCTCTCAAGAAGTCCTGACTCCTGCTGTATTTCCATAGTGGCCTCTTGATGGAGGGAAGTCACCAGGCTTTGTGGTGACAGATGCCTGACTCCACTGTGTCCTCCCTCTGCTGTGGCCTTGCCTCTGCCTGGTGTCAACTGCCCTCCTGTCCTGCATCCTCATCTTCACTGGCATCTGCCCCCAGGTTCCTGGATTCCCAGGATCTCAGCACTTTCCCCAGGCCTGTGTTCTGAGTAGCCTGCAGCCTCCAGAGAAATGGGACCTCCCCCCACCTGTGGCTCAACTCCCCCTGCCCTTCTGGGTGCACCTACCTCCCCTGACTCTTGCAGAATGTAGAGTGCTCTGGGTGGCACCACGGACCCCTCCTCCCTTCCCCCTCTTTCCCCATTCCTGTGACTCAACATGGAGAAAAGCTTTGTCTCTCTTGTCTATTCATTTTATAGCCTCTTTACTATCACTCTAGCTGGTTCCTTATTCCAGGTAGCAGCCACATACCCGTGTCTGGGCCATGGCTCTGTGGGAATGACTTAATGGCAGAAGGAGCATAAGAGAGGGAGAGAAACAAAGACAGGGAGAGACAGGGAGACAGAGACAGAGATAAGAGACAGAGAGAAACAGAGAGACAGAGACAGAAAGAGACAGAGAAACAGAGAGAGATGGAGAAAGAGAGAGACAGCAGAGTGACAGAGAGAGACAGAGACAGTGATATACCAGCAGTGTGCACACGCTTTCCTGGTGACACTGTTCTCTCTCTTTCCCCATCCTCAGGCCCTGAAGCTCAGGACCCTGGCTGGGTCTTAGTGCAAAGGATACCCTGAGAAATGGCTCATGAAGGACCTTGATTTTATGGGCGTTGCCCTCACTTCTGTACCTGGCTTTGGAACCCTGTGCAAACTGCATGTCCCGGGGCCGAGGGCCGGAAAAGATGTCACCTTTGTCACCTTGGTTCCTTTGATCAGCTGGCTTCTGATCTCCATCTTGCCCAAGCAACTGAACCAAAAGAAGGTACGAGATCTGAGCATCTCATCCGTAGATGAGCTATTGTCACAGTCCCTTCAGGAGATCATCTATAAGATAATCCTACAGACACAGAGGTGATGTCCAGAGGGGTGGAAGCGCTTATTCCCTGACTACACTTTGCCAGGAAGCAGAAGAACAAGGCTTTGAACCCAGGACCCCTGGGCTCCAGAGCACAGGGTCTTCCCAGCCCCCCTGGAAGCAGAGGCTGTGTGTGCATGTCCTGCCAGCACCGAGGTAAGACTCCTGGTGGCCTCCTGGGTTTGGCCTTGACTCCTGCAAACAGTTCCAGTTGGGCAGGCCTGGGTGGCAGGTTAGAGTTTGGGGTTCCTGGTGCCAAATCTCTGTTCTATGGGACACACCATATGGAGCCTCGAATTCATCATAGCCTTTGGCAGATGGCCTGGCCTGGAAATCACCCCAGAAGGCCACATTTTGATTGGGAAGCTCACAGCTGTTTCTCAAAGTCATCGTCGGCATTTTTCATTTCATTTTATTTTTAGTAAACTCCCTCGTTTTTCACCCGGGCTGCTTAATTCCTGGGGGCCTTGAACTGTCACTGTCACTACCTACACAGCAGGCATTTGAGAGCGATCAGGACATTTGGAGAGAGTAGCCTACCTCGCTGGGCGCAGCAAGAAATAAGGGCCTCAGGCAAAAAAAAACCAAAATCCAAAGTCAAGTTAAGCACATAAACAGCTGTAACCACGGCTCAAGGTTGCAGTGGGGAAAGGGAAGGAGGACAAAGTAGCTGAGCTTTCCGAAGAACAGGCCGTGACATGGCTCCCTCCCTCAAAGGCAGCATCTGGATGGGCAAGCAGACAGGACGGAGTGTCCAGCGGTCAGACCCGTGTGCCACGAGGCCTGGGTGGGAGGAGCAGGGCTCCCGGCATTCTCAGCTTTTGATTTCCCTAGTAATTCACCAGATCCCCATCAGGCCGGGCCAGATTCTTGAAAGCAAAGCCACATTTGAACTCTCCAAAGCAAAGCCCTGTTTTAGACTTTGGCTGCAAGGAGCTTGGAAGGCAGCCACCCTGGGACTTGCGAGAACCGCCACTCCATTTTTGAGGTTTGAGGAATCCTAGAGTTCAGAGGGCGGGCCCAGCCTGGGAGCGAAACTGATTTCAATCTGATTGACCCCCCACTTCCATCACCCCAGCCTAGGTTTCTAGAACAGCATGATTCATGGCAATATTCTTATTTGTATGAGATGTGCTGTGAATCCATACAGTTCAGGCTTTTGCTTGCTGGAAAGTTTGAGTTCACATGAACCCCCGATGGAGAGGGGGTATGTGTGTGTGTTGGAGGGGGTGTTCTTTTCCCTCCCAGCATGGCAATTCTTCTGTGGTTGTGTCTATATAACTGGTTACAAGGAGGAAGAGAGAAAAAAGAAGCCACATGTTGTAGAATTCAGGGTTTTGTTATTTTCTTTTGCCTGTGCAATACCACACAGATTGTGTGGTTGACTTATTTTTAACTGGTGTTTGTGTGTAGGAACCAAACTGGTCAGTTGCTTGGGCAAGATGGAGATCAGAAGCCAGCTGATCAAAGGAACCAAAAACAACCACTAATTTGGCAAAAAAAAAAAAAAAATCCACAATAGCTAGACAAAGACATGCCAATTTGGGCTTGGGCTGTATATAGACATGGTCTTCCTTGAAGTCTGCTGACCAGTGTAGACTGCCAAGGGACTGCCAGTGTAGACTGCCAAGGGAGCCATGCTTCTGGCCATCAATGAAGATGACCCCATCCATTCAGTTGGTCAATTGAGCTCATCTGATCCAGTTTTTAATGAAGCCTGGAGAAAAAGTGTGTGTGTGTGCGTGCACGTGTGTGCACATGTGTGTTAGGGAGGGGCCTTGGAAAGGAGGAATGTCCACAAGTGTCACTCTGACTGTTGACTTCAGTGATTCATCACTGCTTGGTGGTCAATTGATTCCACAGTCCAATCAATGGTCCAATAGTGGTATGATTGTTTTATTCCTTATTTCTTCAGGGATGGGAAACCAGTTTCATCTTGTTCTTTCTACCTCTGTGGAGATGTGGATTGATATGGGTTCAATACATTATGTGTTGTAATGAATTCCCCCCCTCGAATAAAAAAAATAGATGTTGGATTCATCCTAATCCCTGAACCTCAGAGTTGAATGCATTTGTAAATAAGGGCATTGCAGGTATTGGTGGACATATGAGACCACATTGCAGCAAGGTGGCCCTTAATCCAATGTGACTCATGTCCCGAGAAGCAAGGCAAGGAGATCTGGAGGCAGAGGTACTTGCAAAAATGACAGAAAATGGATGGGTAGAGTGCAAGTCATGGAAGAGCAAGGCTTGAGGCTGGCAACAGAATTCCAGAGAAAGCATGAACCGTGGAACCCACTTTGGGTTTTGGAGGGAGCAGGGCCCTCTTGACACTTTGATTTCAGAACAGACAATACATTTAAGCAACTCAATCTGTGACCCTTGGTGATGGCATTTCTAGGAAATTGAGTATCTCCATGAAATGGAAAAAGCCACAGGGTAAAGCAGAATCATAAAATTTAAAGATATTTGCATTGGAGAATAGTTTACAATTCATCTTTCTCCCATTTTTAGACATGGATTCTATATTACCTCAATTCCCCCAAAGACATATGACACATGTATTCCACAGTCAAATGCATTTGGAAAGATGTCCTACCTTCATCTAAGGGCAAAAAAGAGTGATTTTTTTAGTACATTAAAGGCACTGACAAGTCCTGCAACCTGGAAACTGCTTCTCTTAAACAAAGCAGCTTTTTCTAATTTGTTTGATGACTAAATTTTTTTTTTTGGTACAAAATGCCCATCTACTGCCCATAGAGGGATAATTCTTGGCGACATCTGTGGTGATTCATTTCATGTGTCAATTTCACTGGCCTATGTGATGTCAGGATTGCTGGTAGAACATTCTTACTGGATTTGAGGTTGTTTCTGGCAGAGGTTGTCATTTGGATTGGGAAACTGAGTGAAGCAGGTGGCCCTCTGGTGTGGGTAGACACCAACTAATCTCTTGATGGACCTTGGATATTGCTTGTTCTAGTTCTTGAGACTTTGAACTCAGATTGACAAACTGTCTCCCCATTTTTAGGTCTTCAAACTTGGGCTAAATTTGCCTCACTGTCTCCCCAATTCTCCAACTTGCATATGGCAGGCTGTGGGACTTGATGGCACCCATAATGTGCAAGCAAATTCTTACATTTTTATGTATGTATGTATGTATGTATGTATGTATGTATGTATGTATGTATGTATCTGTTTATCTGTCTGTTCGTCCATTCATCTGTTCCTCTGTTCATCCACCCATCTGTCTGTCTGTCCATCTGTCCGTCTGTCTGTCAGTCCGTCCATCCAACATCTTATTGGTTCTCTTTCTCTGGAACCCTATCAGAGCCACTTAAATAAAAAGTCAATTTCTATACTGTGTGCCTCCTGACTGAGTGGAGAATGCAAACTCTGGCCTACATGGACTTTGTGACCTGAGAAGATTCTCTCCTCCTGGGCCTCAGTTTCCCCAGCTGGAAAGTCAGAGGATCTGACCTGTGTCATTGTTGTGTATCCCTAACGTCCATGTCCCACATGCAAATAATGAAATCCTAACCCTTCATGTGATGGTATCTGAAATTGAAACCTATGGAAGTTATTTAGGTTTAGAAGAGGTCGAGAGGGAGGGGCCCTCTGTGATGGGCTTAGAAGAAACACGATCTCTTATTTACTCTCTCATTCTCGCTCTCCCATACAACAAGAAGGTGACTGTCTGCAAGGCGGGAGGATGCTCAGCAAAACCTGGCACCGTGATCTCAGACCTCCAGCCTCCAGAACTGTGAGAAATCGATTTCTGGCGTTTAAGCCCCCCACCTCTGGTATTCCGTGAAGGCAGCCTGAGTGGGCTGAAGCAGCCATCTCTGAGATCCTTCCAGTATGAAGATTATATGACTATTGATCTTGCCTGTATGTGGCTAAAAGATGTAATTTATCCTTGGATGGAAACCTCTATCTAAAGGGCCAAATTATTATTTTGGTCAATGATGTATTACACTTCCCTTGTCCATTTCTCATCCTGGCCCTGTCAGCGAATTCAGTGCTGATGAGTTAATGTACATGAAAGTGCTTTGTAAATGGCAAGGCATTGCCCAAATACAGGGACTTATTTTGATGCTATTTAGGTTGAGAGCATTGCAGCCAGACTAAAGGCCAAGTATGTCTGCTTGTGTGAGTTGGCAGAGAGGTCATGGGGCTGGTGCATGCTGGGTGCAGAAAATGCATGTTTTGGTTTCAGTTGAAGGGAAAATATACAACATAGCAGGGCGATGTGTTTCGAGCATGTCAGATTAAGAGGACCATCCAAAGCCAGCAGAGACACTAATGCTGAGGCTCTGTGTGGTCTTGGGTGCGTAACATCGTACGAGTTGATTTTAATTTTTTCCTTCTGAAGCATGGGGACACTCTTCGTGTTTCCTCTCTAGGACGGGGGAGAGGAGGGAATGAGTCAATCACTGCTTGTGAGGCACAAGCTGTGTGTCAACTCTGCTAGGCCTTTCTACAATACAGGGTAGAGATGCAGTTGAAAATTGTACTGGGTGCCAAAGTGCCCTGGTGGGCAAGGTCTGAGAGAAAGACCCAAGAGAAGAACTGAGAAGTGGGAAAAGGGTGGATAAAAGGGATAAGTGAAGAGAGAGATAAGAGAGGAGATGAGAATGGTGAACTAAGAGAACAGGCCCACATGGCCTGGCTGGGAAAACCCCCTGGAAAAGTGAGGTGAAGGTGGCAAGGAGCCATGGTGGGAGAGTGACTGGCAGAGACATAGCCAGTGTAGAGCTGGATGCCAGAATGGAAGGCCCAGGGTGACCGGGGGCTGCATGGTGGATGTGGCCAGATGCCACTGAAGGCAGGCCTGGTAAAGGAAGTGCATGGAGCTGCAGCAAGGCAGCATATTTGGAAAGCTGACTGAATCAGCCTCTGTTGGAAAGGTTTGGAGATGTCAAAGCTCAGAACACTGGAGAGAGAAGTAAAGAGAAGACACTGGAGAAGACTGGTCTTTGCAGGATGCCTGCAGGTTTGAAGAGGCACCATCTTGGACATGTGTTTGGGGCTTTCTGACTAAACAGTACTTGGGGTAAGATAACTGTTCACTTGTGGCATTAAGGACTTCGTTTTCCTGGCTAATTTTCCATGTATGTAAAATCCTGTTGTTTATATTTCATTTGACTAGCAACTACTGCACGCATGATTCTGGTAAGAAAATGATATGATTCTGGTAAGAAAGCTGGGTGGCGGAAGCTGCATTTAAAAGATGCTACTTTTTTTCTGTGGCTTGTTGGTTGGAGGTTCTGCCCCATTATGACCCTATATCATCTAGTGCAAGTGTTTTATGTAGGAAGCATGTGCAAATGTCCTGTGCCTGGTTGGCAGGCATCCTCGGTGAAGGCTTTGTTCCCCATGGTTGGGAATGCTTCCAAGGCAGGCTGTGGAAATAATAACTAGGAGATGATGTCTGGGAAGTGTAGCTCTGGACAACCTGGGTTTGGGAAGCTTCCTGAGCTCTTGTCCTTCCCAGCCTCTCAGCACCTTTGAGCTCCTCATCAGCATCTTGGAATCATGAATTTGAGACAAACACTTGACTTCTTAAAGCATCACCCACAATGACCTGGATAGCCTGCTTCAGTCCATGGCACCCCCCTCCCCCAAGCCTGACCTCACCTTGGGGAGGGTTAACTTTTCCT
Organism: Uropsilus gracilis; assembly: GCA_004024945.1. Lineage (NCBI taxonomy): Eukaryota > Metazoa > Chordata > Mammalia > Eulipotyphla > Talpidae > Uropsilus > Uropsilus gracilis. The sequence goes on along the minus strand of PVHY01014708.1, from coordinate 5,110 downwards.
CTGGGGGAGGATAGTGCTTGGAGGTGAAGGAGCAATTGCTCTCCAGGTCACGCTAACCTCTGTCCTGGGCTCTGTCCTTGGCATGCGCTAGGGAAACTTCGGAGTCCATTATTTTAAAAGCAGCAGAAAATAAACTCTGTGAAAAAACAAGTATTGTACCCTGGCCACAGGAACTTAATGGGCCATTTTGATTTCTGTCTCCTGCCTGGCTGAGGGTGTCAGGAGCCATGCTCTCAGCTTGCAAAAAAAAAAAAAAAATGTCATAATGAAGTGTTCAAGTAATGGAGAGTTAATGGAACTGGGAGCTGGAGTTATAACAAAAGGGCCTTAAAAGAGGGGTAAGGTATAATTTATTAACAGCAATATATGGAGCAGGGAGCCTGCAACATTTATGAGAAAAGAAAAGGGACCTTTCACAAGATCCAAGGTTTCTGGTCTCTGCAGGATCCAGTGACTCCTGACTCCCCTTTCCCTGTGAGCACCCCAACCCTCTTCATTCAGGGAGTGTGGCTTCTTTGCTGAGTAATATGGATCCAGGGCAAATGCACAGCTTCTCTTGGTGATGGAGAAGTTCCTGCTTAGGATGAAGCTGTGGAGGTTCTGACCCATGGAAATGGGTCCAGTGATTTCAGGTATTTGAGGGAATCTCATCAACTGGGATGCTAGTTAAGGGTCTGTTGGGGCTGAGACACAGAAAGCAAGCTAATACAGGCTTAGGTCTAGAAAAAAATAGGCAGATAGGTCTTATTTTGTACATCCCTGAAACAAGGAGACAAGTTCAAGTTTACACTAGCTTCAGGCATAGCTGGATCCAGGAACTGAAGGCACATAGATGGTTTATTGGTACATGATTCCAGGAATCCTATGGTTAAGAAGCAGAAATGAGGCAAGGAAGAGAAGGGGGTCCATAAAAGGAATTTGCTGTCAAGCTAGCTATAGTGTAGGCAAGTAGAGCTTAAAACATTTGTTCTAAACTTGGGGTGGAAATCTGGGTATATAGAGACCATCTTCAGGGGGATGTCAGTTGAGGGGCAAAGATCTGGGGAAGTTCTGTGTTTGACCCCTGCAGCTACTGGCTGAGGCCTACAGTTGGGTTCTTAACTTTGACTTTCTGGCTTTATCTGTATGGTGCCACAGGTATTCCTGTGGCTATAGGTAAGAGGTGGGTCCTTCAAGCAGAGAGTCACAATGTTTTCTGTAGCGAATTTCAAAGGTAACTGCCAAAAAGCTATGGATACAATCATCTGCAGTGCCTGCCAAGGACGAGTTGACGCGAATTGATTCAACTGATTGGAAAGTTCAAGTTTATACGACTTTCAGGCATAGTTGATTCAGGAGATAAGGAGGTCTTATCCATTTCTGGTCTGTAATACTTCACATTTGCTTTGCTTTTCTCAATCTCTGCCCAGTTCTTAGGTGGGAATGGTCATGATATGGTACACTGATCACCAGTGAGCTTTCATCCAACTCAGCAACCCTAAGTAGAAGGAATACTCTTCCCCAGGTCCCTCAAAAATCCCAGTGGAAGTCCTGAAATGTGTTTTTATTGATTCAACTTGGTTAGCTAATTATAAGATATTTAGCAATTAACTTACTCTAATTGCTGAAGGATGTTGCAACTTTGGGTTCCCAACTGGGTTCCCAATGATCTCCATCTGACCTATTCCAAGGGATCCTTTTACTGTTCACAGAACATGTAGATGAGCATTCTCTCCACACTGTCCGTTGATTGATTCAACTCTTTTTCTACATAGGTTCTTCCCGAGTCACTCGTCTATCCCTTGTCCTAACTTACCTTTCTGAAAAGAAGGTCTTGTAAATAGCAGGAATCTTAGGTTCCAACCCTGGTCTGGCCTGTTGGGTGAAGCTACTGTATCAGGACTGTTTTGATAACAATAACAGAAAATCCAATTAAAATTGTGTCGGTGTTTATATACATCGACCTCCACATCTATGTTTCTAGAAGTGAAAACCCAGGGACTGGCTCTGGTTTCTGTCTTGGCTTAAGGCCAAGTCTCTCATAGTCGTCCATCCATCTCCTTGTTTTCCCTTTGCTTTTTCTGTTCTCGGAGAGCAGATCTCCTCATGGCGCAAGATCCATAGCTCAAGCCCACATCCCTTTTATTTCCTTTCCTAGGAAAGGGACTTTGCCAGGATGTGGGCCCATTCATTCTGATTGGCTGGAATTGGGTCACACGACTATTCCTGACCAATTACTTGTCTTGGAAGAACCTGATACTCCATGGGGTCAGTCTTGGGTGACTCTTGATCCCAAGGAGATCTTAGCTTGATTAGAATCATGTAGACTGAAGCTAGGGGAGTATTACCAGCTCTGGTGTCCTTGCAGCACTGACTGTATTTTTATTATCCCACTTCACTGCCCCCCCCCCTCCCCCAGTCATCTTTGCATGGTGTCTGACTCACACCACTGAACTTATCATCTCTGGCTTCCGATCTGTGATCCAGCATGTTCCGTCTTCCCCCGTCCTTCTCACCTCTGCCTTTCATGCTAGCCTGTGCATCTCTTGCAGCTCTATCTTCTCCTTGACGTCCTTTTCTAGAAGGATAAATGTATTCTTTTTGAAATTCTCACATCTGGCCCAGAGGCTGGCATCTATAATCATGTCAAAAATCTTTGAGATGAAAGTGGAGAAACAAAAGAAGGAATAAATGATTCTGAATTTGAAGTCCCAAACTATATCTGAGCCAGACATTTGGACATGGTGCTTGCTCTAATAACATGCTCATCTGACCCTTTTTCTCAACACATGTTCAAACCGAACTTATTTTCCAAGCTACACCTGGCATATCACATTCCCCACTTACTCTATGACCTCATGATACACCACCAGAGGATTAATCTGACAGCCTGTAAGCTTTCTGAAATCATGTAAAATATTTCATGTATGTATCTCTGTGATTCTTGAGGTATTGGATCTACAGATTGCATCAACCCCATCTAGGAGTCTTAGTGGCTAAGACCCTACAATGGAGGTTATTTTGGTTTAAAGTAACCGCATATTTGGGTAGACACAGTATAAGTATATTGCTCTCCCCAGCAGATATCCAAAGAGAGAATAAAATCTCAAGCACAATTTTGCTTTCTTATTGACTATCGTGGGACTCAGATATTTATCAGAGAAAGAAGAGTCATGAAGACTCCCTCCTTCAACACACAGCTGCCTCTTACCTTATCCAACTCCATCTCCAGTCAGAGTGATCAGTCATAACAATTCGTTATAGCTGCTTAATGATTTCCAGTGATTAGAGGCTTTTCCATCCATTGGTCAACTTTGTCTTAGCACAAAATTTCAATTTTGGAGTCAAGATCAACTGGGCAAGGATCCTTGGCTACTCAATGATCTTCTGGTGGTTAATTCTGTGATCTGATTTTTCTGCTCCATCTATTGGGAATGTGCTCAGCTATGCAAGTAAGACAGAACAGGGTGTCTCTTAAATGCATATTTTCTTTGCACCACATGCAATGAGACAGCAGATGAGGTTAACGTTGGCCCTGCTCTTTGGTGATGCGTTTGGAGGCAAAACTCCTTATTTCTCCTTGCTTGAAGGGCTGCTTTTTCTTCTATGTGTATTGCGTTGTGGTGCAAGATGGATGCTAGAGCTCTAGCCATCTTGCCTGCACTGGAGGAAAAGAAGAGGTTATGGCAGACGGAGTGTGTCAATTGTGTTTAACCCTTATTAGAAAGAGCAGATATTTTCTCTCAGCAGACTTGTGTTATATTTTATGGATCTTTACGTGGACATATTTTAGCCACTTCTGCCAGGAAGACTGTGCAAGTGGAGGACAAGCTTGTCATATTTGGTTTTAGCTTAATCATGATCCATCTGGCATGGGGCACGGGCATATGATGTCATGCCTCTGAAATATCAAACTATGTCACTCTGTCACTTAGTATAATAACTAACATTTTCCCAGGGGCCTCCAGGAGTGACAACTTTTGGCTCCTGTGACATTTCTGACCTCATCACTTACTGTACGTTCCTTCTTTTACTTCATCCCAAACAACCTGGCCTCCTAAGTCCCATCCCAGTCCCTTAGCACTGACTGTTCCTTTCTGTGGCATGCTGTTCCCTCCTATACCCACATAGTTGCCTCCCTCCTTTCTGTGATTGGCTAAAGGCTACTTTTCCTGATGCCTGCTGAGTCTGTTAGGTTCCTGAATCTGCTGTAACAAACGACAACCAGGATTCTATTCAGCTGTTGGTCTAGTTGTTTCTTTCAAGAGGCTGTGAGGGAGAACCTGTTCAGTGCCTTGCTCCTGTTTTCTGGTAGCTTCCAACAGCTCTTGGCTCCCTGTGACGTGTAGATGCACCTTTCCAACCTCTACCTCCACCTGTCCCTGTGTCCCTGTGTCCCTGTGCCTCCTTCCCCTTATAAACGTGCTGGTCACCCACTGAAGACAGGCTGCCTGAATTCTGTGTGATGTCACCTCAACTTGGTCCCAATCCACTCACATACTGAGGTTCTAGGTTGGCATGAAGTTGAGGGGACACTTTTCAAGCTGCTGTATCCAGATTCCGCCCCCCCCCCCAATAACGATGGGCCTATCTTCTCCATTTCTATACATGTACTAAACTACTGTTTATTGCCCATCTCCCTGCACGAGGGCAAAGGACATACCTCTTTGGTGGTGCACCCTTTGATATAAGGGGGTGGAGTGTGTTTGAAACTCACACTTAGTAAATTAAGCAGCTACTGAACAAAATCGGGGTGCTGTTAGCCAGGGGCAGAGCAGCATGGAGGATGGAGAAGACTCCTGTTCTGTCCTTGTGTTCAGGTCTCATATTCCTGAGTGCACCCTTCCCCACTTACTGGCACGTGTATCCATTACGGTGTGAACGAGGTTCCCCCAGATGACCTTTGTGGGGGTCCTCAGCCCCAGTGCCTCTGGATAGGAGCTTGTGAACATCTTTATAATAGGGATTAAGTTAAGATGACACCACGGGGGTGGACCTTCTAAAAAGGCGATGTCATTAAAAAGGGCACATTGGATGAACATGCATGTGTATGTACATGCAAACACACAGCCCTGTGGGAGCATGAAGCAGAGATCAGAACGGCACTTCTAGCAAATGTATGGGCAGGACC
>PVHY01014707.1:0-37817 GCA_004024945.1 Uropsilus gracilis | reverse complement strand
CTGTGTTTTAAAGTTTTTCTTTTCTGCAGTTTTTGGAGCTGAAAGCAGAGAGCAGTTGGCTGGCTTTTGCATATCAATGGTAAAGGTGATCAGTGAAAATGCTAATGAAGAGTGTGTAGCCTGCTTTGTAGAGAGTAGCAGGCAAATGAGAGTATCCAGTTAAGGTTAAAGGTAATTGCAGTTAAGTACTGTTTGTAGCATGCTTTGGAGAGAGAAGCAGGCGGATAGGGGTAAACAGTTAAATAAAGTCAGAGAGTCTCTTTTTACCCACTTTCATAACTGGCAATAACTCTGAAAGACATGTTTTCTTGATTGTGGAGAATATTTCAGCTTCTCTGTCCTTTTCATTTTCATAGCCCCACACCCACCACCCGTGGTGTCCCCTTAAATGCTACTCTCCTATGCGTTGTGTAGCTATCTTTGCCAGGTGGTTTTTGAGGTATTTGTTGTTTTTCAAGTTTTTCATACAGACTCTCTGTCTTGCCCCCCCCCCCTCTCTCTGGAATGCTTTGATTCTTATTTTTAGCCATTCCACTCCCACTTAAAAAAAACACAACAAAAATCTTTAAAAATTTTATTGAGATATAATTGACATACAGTGTTGTATGAGTTTAGGGTGTACAAGAGTTGATTGGAAATATTTATCACTACAAAATGATCATCACCATAGAGTTGGCTTACACCTCCATCCTATCACGTAATTATTTCTTTTTAGTGGGAACAATTAAGATTTAGTCTCATAGAAACATGAAAGTTTATAATACACTGTAGTTGTCTTATTCACTATGTTGCACACTTGCTCTCTCCATGACTTATTTATCTGCTAGTTTCAAGTGTAAACAACATCTCCTCGGTTCCCCTTGTTATTAGCCACCATTCCCCTCTGTGTGAGTTTGAGTTATTTTAGATTCCACATAAAAAGCATTTATCTTTTTTCTAATTCAGCTCACTTAATGTAATGCTGTCAAGGCTTCTCCATGTCATCAAAACTGGCAGGATTTCCTTCTTTCTCATGACCAGACAATATTCTGTTGTGTGTATATGCCACATTTTCTTTATCTGTCCATTCACTGATGAACATTTAGGATTTTCATATCACAATTTTTTCTTATTACAGGAAATTTCAAACATGTAAAAAGGGAATAAAATCCTGAACTCTCCTATGTCTGTCACCCAATTGTAGTAATAGTTCATAGCCAACCTTTGCCCTCTATACCCTCTATACCCTCTTCTACTTGACCCCCTTCCGTTATAGTGATACAAACCTTAAACATACCATTTCAGTCATCAATGTTTTTTATTTTTTCCTCTACATTTTCAGTTGTATCATTTCAGTCATAAGTATTTAAATGGTTTTCTATAAAAGGTAAGGACTTGAAAAGTAACAAATGCTATCATAAAACCGTATATTCTGAAAACTAACCCAACCTCTGATGCCTGACTGACATGTCCATACACCTTTGAAGTCGGGTGTTTCTGTAGCGTCCTTTCCTCACTGTTTGCACGGCCAGGATTTGGCATCCTATAAAGGAGGCTGGTCCACACCCCTCCCTCTCCTCTCCTCTTTCTCTCCAGCTCAGTGTCTTCTTCCAGGTCTCCCCTTTCCATAGCTGCCTTCAGCCATCAGGTCACTTTTGGATATGGAAGTGAAAAAAAAAAATCATTGGCTTGAGCCACCTGGCACATGAAGGGGCACAGCATGGTTGCCAGGCACAGGCAGCAGGAAGGGCTGCACCTGCAGGCCGGGCAGGTGTGCTCCCAGCACACAAGCCCCTGGGATGGCTCTGCTGCTCCTGGGGCACGAGGCAAAACAAAGCCTCAGGGCTTTGTCCCGGACAGCATTTTTGGTCTAATGAGAAGCCAGCTTTGGCCAGACCCTCCTGTACATAGAATTACTCAGTGTGGGGAGGCCTGACGGAGGGTCATCGATCCATGGGTTCAGTGAGTAGCACACTGGTGGTGCCGAGAGACCTCTGTCATTCTGGGAAAACAATGGATGGAAGCAGGAGGGGAAGTGAGGATTGTGTAGCCTCGTGGCAGCAAGGGCTACAGGTTTTATTTTGGGTGTTTTTGAAGGATGCTAAGCAGACCCTCCTGCAGGGCAGTGTGGTTTGAAAGGTGGCTTTGTTCTCGGAGGGACTGCAGCAGTCAATACCCACATTAATAGCCCTGCTCCCAGAGCTCTATCAGAGTAAGTTCCTTCTGTTAGTCCTCTTATGTTGTGCACAGTGCAGAAGCTCCTATGCAGTAGGCGCTCAATAAATAGATCTCGAGTGAATGGCACATGGTTCATTGATCAGCATGCTTGTTTACTGCAGTCCTCAGTGGGTCCTACAGCTCTAGCCTCTAGATCTTATCAAGTGACCTTATCAGATCTGCTCTGAACATGATCACTCTCTCTCTCTCACTCTAGGTTCCTCATTTTTTTTTTCTTTTTTCTTTTTCTTGGTCAGATTTGAGGGTTTTCCCAAGGTCACACCCTGACCTGATTTCATAGCGCTCAGTTTTCAAGAATTGTCCTTTCCCAAACCTCATTGTCTGGTTGGTTACTCACAAAATAGCCTTTGGCTTTTCCTTGTCCTGTCAATGTGGCCATCAGTTGGTAGTCCGTCCTGTTCTCCCCACCCCTCGCTCCCCCACTTCTCAGTGTTGTTAAGCCGAGGGGATTTTTTTGGCTGTCATGGAGACCGCATAATATCGGAGAGGTGGTGACTTCTGGTCAGAAAATCCCCAGAAATGTAAAACTTGGGGTGGCTATTTCAAAGAGCACAGCAAAAATGTTGCAATGATGAGTGGCAGCAAATGATTACTCTGTCCAGTGAGAAAGTTAGCTTGGAAATGGGCTGGGAAAATGTTCTTACTTGAGTTGGAATTTGGCCAGAGTTGGGATTTTATTGACCCTCAGTCATCCATTCAAGATTTTTTTGCAAAGTGACCACTTGATTTTCTTCTTACCTGCTTCCTAAATTTCCTATAGTCAGCATTTATTACTTTTATAATCATTAAGTTAGAAATAAATGTCTACTTAAGAATAAATGTAATTTCAGCCAGGCACGGTGGCTCATGCCTGTAAGCTTCAGCCTATAAAGCGACCGGGGCTAGGGATCGTGGTTCGAGTCCCAACTGGAGCGCGTAGCGAGACCTAGTCCCAAAAAAATAGCTGGGCGTGGTGGTGCATGCCTGTAATCACAGCTACCTGGGAAGCTGAGGCTGGGGATTGCTTGAGTCTGTGGTACCCCGGGCAAAGAGAGTATGCGGTTCCACGGGCAAAAATAGCGAGACCTAGTCTCAAAAAAAAAAAAAATGTAATTTCAAGAACATCACATCATTTGTTAAACTACATAGTGAAGCACACACCCATGTCTTTCTCCATCTGTTTATTTTTCAGTTAATTAAAGGGCAAGGAAGTTTGTTCTTGAGGCTTGAAGACCTTGGCTGCTTGCATTGGAATTCATGAATTTAGTCCAAAGTGATAGTGTTCTGGTATTCATGGAGGCTTTAAAAAAAAAAACCCCAGCTTAAACAAAGGCATGTTTCTAAAACTGACCATGTAAAGTTCAGTATAAACAGCTTTCGAATAAGTGCTTTGAGAATAGTAGGGCTGTGGATTTACTGTAGGGGTTGTGAATATTTTCTAAATGCTTTGTTTTAAGTCAGTGGGAAGCAGGGATGAAACAGCATGTCAAGGTAAGCCTTGTAAGTAATTTTGTGTTGTGAGAGAGGCAGAGATGAATGGGATTTGCTCTGCCACTCATGCCCAGTCCTGATCCAAAAGTGTCCCAAAGCAGACTGCTGCTGGGTGGTGTGGGCAGCACAGGTGCCCTCATTTTGGCTGGGATTTGGGGCTTCAGCATGTGGCGAGTCTAATATTAGAAAATCAGTTCTTACCCTTCCCCCACCATTATCCTTAGAGCTCTCCCTCCCCCTCACAATGTGTACACAAAGTCTCTCCTCCTCCTTCCTATGGCACTCTCTCTGTGAGCAGTCATTTAATTTATTTCTTGGCTGCTTATCTTTTTATTAATCAGATTTTTTCCCTTGGCCAAGCTCTTCTCCCCAAAGCCTTACCTCCTTCTCATGATGCATACACACCAACTAGAATGGCTCACATGTTGGCTTCTGTCAGTGGTAACCTCTATCTGAAGTACAAAATTATATAGGAAAAAATACATCTTTTCTTTTGGGCTTACAAACAACAGAAATCATTTCTCGTTCTGGAGGCTGGAAGCCTGAGGTCAGGGTGCTGGCATGGTTGGATTCTGATGAAGGTCCACTGGAGCACAGATTGCTGGCTTGTCATGCTATTCTTACATGGTGGAGAAAGGGAAGCTTGCTTTCTAGACTCTTATCCCCCCACCCCCAGCTTTATTGGGATGTAACTGACCCATACCAGTGTGTAAATTTAAAGTGCACACCTTACTAATTTGATACATTTACATGCTGCTAGAAAGTTACCTTCTTAGTATTAGGTACTACTCTGTCCCATCACTTAGTAACTACTTTTTTTTTTCTTTTGTGGTAAGAACATTTAGCAACATTCAACTTTATGATACAGTATAATTAGCAGTAATTTCAGACTGTACATTAGGTACCCAGACTTGTTAATCTTACATAACTGGGAGTTTGCCTTTGTCCAATATAAGGGCACTGTCCCTTTCATGCAGGTGCCACCTCCAAAAGGTCCCCCTTTCCAATACCATCTTGTTGGAATTTAGGGTCTCAACATATGAATTGATGTGGCCTGAGGGGAGGGTAAAGGAGGGTGGACACACATACACAAATGTTCAATCTATTGCAACTCCCCAGGTACAGGTTGAAAAACCCTGCCTTTTATGTGATTGACTATATTGTGCTTGGGTCCAAGGGCACCTGGAACAAGACACTAAATTATCTTGCATTTTGGAACTTCTGAAAATTTGGAAGGGTGACTCTTTATATCCCTTTTGGGGGATTTCAGGCTGCAAATATTTTTTTTCCTCCTGTTCCCAGGCGCAAATATTAACGTTAATGGGAAGGAACTATTTACAACCATCATGAAGGTTGAAATTGAGCAGGTCAAAGAGGAACACCTTACAATTTCAGCTCTAGTATCCTTTGTGATCTTGAACAATTCAAATCAGCTGGAAGAAAAAAACATTTTTTTTTTTTTTTTTTTTTTTGGAAACTAGGTCTCACTATTTTTTGCCCGTAGAACCACAGGCTCACATTGCCCAGGGTACCACAGACTCAAGCAATTCCCAGCCTCGGCTTCCCAGGTAGCTGGGATTACAGGCACACGCTACCACACTCAGCCATTTTTTTTTGGAACTAGGTCTCACTGTTGCCCTAGGCGGGACTGGAACCACCCTCCCCAGTCCCAGCTGCACTCCATAGGCTATCGCTTACAGGCACATGCTATCTTGCCCAGCTGGAAGACACTTTTTACTGAACACTGACAAATGACTTTTCTGAATCTGTTTCCTCATCTTTAAAAGAGGAAGTAGTTGGACTGGATAGTATTTAAGTTCTCACCAGCTCCACAATTTTATGTGCAAATCAGGTGGTTTGTGGCTTCAGATGCAGTCAAGGGATGTTTAAACTTTCTAAGAAAAACCAGTGAACTGACTTGAAGTAAATAATTTGTAAAATTAATCTTAGAGCTAATGTATTTACTATATATATATATATAATATACTACTGATAATAGCTGCATTTAATGAACACTTTATGTGAGGTATTGTTTTAATTTTTACATGGCTTTACGTTTATATGAAATTTATTTAATCTGTAACCCTAAGAGGTACAGGCTAACCTGTACCTCTTTTTTTTGATGGTGAAACTGAGGCACAGGGCAATTAGGTAACTTTCATAAGATCACACATTGATAAGTGATATGACTGGACTTCAAACCCAGGCAGGCTGACTCCACCCCAACTCATCACTGCAATACCTAACTGCCTGTATAAGTCACTATGGACGTGACATGTGGTGGCACCTCAGTTTTTAGGTAACCCAAAGGAACTTTGGGGCTCTGTACAGTTCTGGGTGCAGTGGCAAGACCAGGATTGACGTAAGGGCAGTAGGAAGGAGTGGCTGGAGGTTGCTCTGAATTCCTTGTCTTGTAGCTGGCAGTCAGGAGAGACCACAGACCACTCAGTACTGTTATACTCAGAAGGGACTAAGTAGTAGGTTGTAGTAGACATAGAATATAGGTCTTGGTGTTTTTTTGCTATACCTTCCCAAGCTTCAGTTTCATCCCTTATGTCCCTAAATCTCTGTTAAATACCATCTTCACTCAACCACTCATTAGAGCTTGTTTCCACACTCCCACCCCTGTACTCTCCACCCACTCGAGTCCAGTTTCATTTTTCCATTTTCTCTCCAGCAGGCATCCCCTGCAGGCCATCCTGTCTCCTCACATATTCCATGCAACAGGCTCATTCCCATTTTCTTGTCTTTGCTCTGGTTGCTTTTGCCTGGAATGTCTCCCTTTGTGTGTGCTGCTCATTCAAGTTCAATTATGACTGCCACAAAACCTCAACTCTCTTGGATATTCTCTTTTTGGAACCTCTGGTCTTATTTTCTCATCAACAAGTTGGCACTTACTTATGTTGATTGTATTTTTCATTTGGGTTTCCAAACTGTGTTGTAAGTACATTGAAAGAAGCAAACAAAACTGAAAATTTAGACTCCTTTCTTTATGTAAAGGTGGGATTGAGACCAGCTCTAAATTGGTTTCTGGAACTTTCTACAGTAATTTCCCTTATTAAAGATGTTTAGTCCACAGATCAAACCACCAGCCTTTGGACTAAATTCTTGCAAGGCTAATTAGGGGAAATGAAAGTGATTTCTATTTCATGTAGCCAGTAATAAGCTTACGAAATTAATTACCCTAAAAAGGGAAATATGCAAAAAATTACAAATCTTTAATGGCATTCACTCCATCCTACTAAAAGACTCTAGCTGTTAATCCTTTGGGACATCTGTTCATGACAGATTACTCAGGTGTACTGAACCGGATATGATAAATTTCTTCTTGCCTGTCAATGTTGATTAGTAACTTTGTGAGATGAGTGTTAAGAAGGATTTTGAAGCTTGGTCTGATTGCTGTGTCTGCCAAGGGTTCTGAAGGAGAAAAAGTAAGTCATGAAATGCTTTCTCTTCTTGAAACTAGGACCCAACAGGAGACTGCTTTTCTTAGCACTCCCTCCAAACAGAAGCAGGACTGAGAAGTTGGCAAAGTACGTGCTGTGAAGCCCATCACCAGATCCAATGTACAGAGGCTGCAAAGCCTTGCTTTCCCCACTCCCACTTTGGTCTATTTTAAGTTAGAAATAGCCAAAGGATATCTGAGAGCCCTGTTTAGAATGTCAGAAGGCAGAAGGTGACGTTCCCCTTGCATCCTTATAATAGCAAATGACTTGGGCAAAGTCAGGCACAAGGCATTCCCCACCCACTCAGCTGCTCAGTTAAGGGGTCACCTAGCCCACTTTCCACTGATGACTGTGGCAAGTGGGGACCTGCCAGGGGCCTTTTCTGTGCTGGGTCCTTGCTGCTGGCCTCCACCAGAACTCACAGGAGAGGAGTCACCGCCTTCCAGTCCTGACCATGGAGAAACTAGCGGGAGGTCTTCCTTTAAGAATGATTACTTTTAAGTGGCTGCTTAGCTCAGTTGGTTAGAGCGTGGTGCTAATAAAAATGATTACTTTCTCAGATTTTCACCTGAGGTGGCCTTAATGGAGGAGATGATAGCTGTGCCTTCCACTTTTGTTTTGCTCAAGATCTTCGGTTTCCAAATCTGATGTGTATCAGAATCACCTGGAGGGCTTGTTAAAAAACTAACTCCTGTGCCCCACCCTGAGTTTCTGACTAGCTAGGTCTAGGGTGATGCCCAAGAATTTACATTTCTAACCAGTTCTCAGGTGATACTGCTGATGCTGCTGCAGCTGGTCCAAGGATCACACTGGCAGAGCCACTCCTCAGAGCCCTGCTTGCTAGCCCCATAGAGAGATGGGCTTTTCAGCTGACCTTTTCCTTTAGCTTCCCCCCTAGGTTTTCAAATAGAATGAAAAATGATTTTTAAATTAAAAAAATATTTGCCTGTAACCAAAAAATAAATCAAACAGTACGCGTAGGCTGGTAATAACAAGTGAGCTTTCTCTGTTTCTTCCCATTCCCAAAATCATCTCAAGTTCGTGGCTTTTTTCTTTTTACAATTCTGCTCATTCCAGATCCATAAATAATTTTCAGCTGCCATCGCTCTGTCTCTCCTCAACATTATTTGTTGCTTTTCTGCTATGATAGATACTGGTTCACTCACTCAGACCAGCTTTATCTTGCCTTTCCTGTCCTCTTGATATGATTTTTATCACCATTTATGGTTTTCTTAATTACATGGTTAGCTTTAAATAGCATGCATTTAATCCATGTTCTGCAATAAAGTTTTTTTTTTATGCCTGAGAATGCAGGTCTCTGGTTGTCTTTCCTCCACTCCCGCTGTTTCCTGTCCCTTGACTTTTGCTTTGTCAAAGTTGGTGATAGTTCCATTCTGTTATATAATTGTGAGTCATGACTTGTGTGCAGGTTGAAATTCACACTCTGCATGTTGGAAAACCTGTATCATTTAGGGCAAAAGCAACTGATATAATGTGATTATTTTTTTGTGCAATTTTTGTTTTTTTTTCTGAAGTTTCTCATTGACTCCCTTCCCTTATATTGTTTGGCTATGCACTCAATCCCTTAACCCCAAAAAGAAAACCAACTTCTTGATTCAATCAGGTGTTCTGTCTGTCCTTTTCCTTGTAGGGGCTCCCTTTTCAGGGGCTCTCCAAACCTCCCTCTGGATGAATGGTCCAGAGTCTGCTACACAGCTGTCCTGGAACTTTCCTGAGTTGGGTTTCCAATTGGATTTTATTCTAACTCCAGTTATTGATTGGCTCCAAACTTTTTTTTTTTTTTTTTGTAGTCCAGATACCAATTACCAGTGTTACCAAGGAGATCTTAAAGGGCAAAACATATTCTCAAGAATGGAGCTTTAAAATTCAGCCCGTTAGTTCACCACAGGTTAAGTGTAAATGAGCATCAGCTGTCTTTGGCTGAAATACTACTGTACAGTTTTTTTTTTTAGAAGATTAAAAACGGAAGTGAAGCAAGGGCTCCAAGTGCTGTCTGTCCTCTTTCCAAAGCAGCTCAGTGGCTCTGCAGTCTCAAATCTCCCTGTATGTGTCAACCTGGAATCAGGGCTGTCTCCAGGGGCTGAGGGGTACATGAATGGTAGGAAATGGTAAAACTGAATCAAAAGAAAACCCTGATTTGGTTTGGTCCCTTCACTGTTAGCTCCTCACTGCTCTCCCTTATAATGCTGATAAGACCAGAACTTACTGGAATATTGGGAAGCGTAAATAAACCAAAGGATAGCTGGGCACCCTGAAAAACTGGGATGCTCTATAGACTCGGGTTGTCATTAGATGATAGGTTATGTTGGATTTTGCTGCTGAGGCAAAAACATTTGAAGACTGAGAAAGAAAGAAGATAGAATTGGAATTTAATGAACAATCAAATAAAATGTACACTTAATCAGGCACATTCAGTAATAGGAACCAACATTTTGCTGCAGGGGCACCAACTCAAATGCCAGTAGCAGGCCAGGCAGGTGACCTGGGATGAATTGGGGCACCTAACAGGTGCCCAAAATGGATGACAGAGGCCCATCCACGGGGGCCCATGCAAAGGGGCCCATCCAAGGGGGAGGACGATCCTCCCAGCTACATCTAGTGTTATCCTGCAAGTATGAGCTCTTCTGCTTTTTCAAACATAGAGCCTGGCTTTTGATGTGAAACCAGCTAATTCTAATGTGCTGTTGGCCAGTTTAAATGTGTGTGTGTGTGTGTGTTTTTAACATCAGGTAAGCTGAACAAAGCATATGGGCAGCCCACCAATTAAGTCCTCTGTTTTACTGTTGACAAGTAAGGTATAAGCTGCAAGCCGTTCTCTTCTCATTTACTCTGAATATTGCATTTTCACAGCTTTAATACCATGTTTGAATTGTCTTCTCCTAGTTCTGTAGCATTTGTTCTTGTGAACAGATATTCCCTAACCTTTTCTCAAGGGAATTTGGAATAGTGTTGGGTCCAGAATGGGTCCTTTTGAGCACAGCGTTAAGGAAGTCTCCTCACATCCCCCCAATCTCCAGTAATACATTCTTTGAGGGGGTGGGGATGTTGGTTCCACCACTTAACCCACCCAGCCCTCATCTTGTTCCTGAGGATTGGTAGGAAATCTCACTGAAAGCTTTCCTGATGAAGTCAGGCCTGTCAGGTCTACCACATTTACCCACGCAATCACTCCTACCTTTGAAGTAAAATGTGCAGTTAGTTAGAAGTCGCTTTTAAAAGCAAAGGCACTAGACCTCTGATTCCGTGTCTACATGGGTGCTTAGAAGTAGATTTCTGCGGCACACCTTCCTCTACATTCTCATTCTTTCCTTACAGCAGACCTGGGAAGTAAGTCATTCGACCAAATTTTTGGCCAGGGTTGGCTTCCTGCTTACCATCTGTGTTCTCCTTTATCTGCGATGTTTGTCCTCTCCTCTCTTTTTAAATCACCACCAGTCCAACTTCATAGAGGAGTTAACGTGGTTAATGCAAACCTTTTCAACTGGTGAGATTGTAGGCAGTGGAAGGAACATCGAGTGTAGACTTGCCTGGAAGGACAGCTGCTGGGGCCAGGCAGGGCTAGTTCTAGGCCATATCTTGAAATCACTTCACCCCCTGTCTTTTTTTTTTTTTTTTAACCTCCCCCTGGTCTCTGCACCCAAGTACCCAGTACCTTCTTAGTGGAATATTTCTGCCCTGCCTTTCAACCAGATTGGCCTGTGACTTTTTTCACCTTCTATTTCTGTATTCCTCTCAGCCCTTCATCAGATCACCCATTCACTCTCTGAACTTATTAGAGCCAGTTTTCCTGATGCTTTGAGAGGAAGATTGGCTCACATGTAGAAAAGCAGATACTTTCTTGTTAACCTCTAACCATTGTTCTGCGTATTCCAGTAATATGCAGGATGCTACTATTAATAAAGAAGAAGGGGGAAACATCACCTTGACAGCAGATACTTAGAATTTCCAGGTTTAATGCTGTCCTGATTTTTTTTTTTTTTTTTTTTGAGCTTTCAATGCTCCTTGAGGTTCCTGACAGGTAGCAACTTGTAGTTTGCTAAGACACAGATTGCAGCTTGGTTGTAAATATTGACTGATTAAAATTTCTCTTGTGCAAAGTGGATCTTTGGAAAAGAAAATCACTTGCTAGTATTGATGTTGTTGGTGAAGAAAAAGTAAAGAAGGGATAGGTCTTGGCCAGAAAAAAATTTTTTTTGCATCAATTAAAGACTTGAATGATGATTTTTGCTGTGCTGGAGTAAATCCACCATGTACTTTAGAGGGAAACGAGGAAGTTCATGAAAGTTTTAGCAGTTGCTTGAGCCAGGAAAAAATTTTTTCGGGTGAGATAAGAGTTTTGGAGAGGTTTTGAAGAAGTTGAAAAGGGGGTTGATATGCAGGAGGGTGGGGGGGGAGGTGAGTTTTTTTTTTTTAAAATCAGGGCAAAATCAGAAGTTTCTATAACCCTTCCTGTATTTATGGGTTTGGAGATATATGAAACTGTCTGGATGTCCTTTGGAATGTCAGGGCCCCCACTGTACCCCTGACATTGAATGTGTTCAGGCAGGTGCTCCATGGCCAGCTGTTTCAAGAGTGTGGGGAAGGAAATTCCTGCATTTGGTTTCTCAGAGGCCTGATTCATTTGTTCACTTTAAGTTCTTCACTCTCTTCCTTACCATCTTTTCTTCCTTCTTTTTTTTTTTTTTTTTTTTTTTTTGAGACTGAGTCTCACTATTTTGCCCGTGGAACCGCAGGCTCGTGTTGCCCAGGGTACCATGGACTCAAGCAATCCCCAGCCTCAGCTTCCCAGGTAGCTGGGATTACAGGCACGCGCCACCACACCCAGCTATTTTTTTGGAACTAGGTCTCGCTACAGGCCCCAGGCGGGGCTCAAACTGCAATCCCTAGCCCCAGCCGCTTCATAGGCTGAAGCTTACAGGCACGAGCCACCGTGCCCGGTGTCTTTTCTTCCTTCTGTCTTCTTTTTTGTGCATGTGCCTCTCAGCAGCCAGAGGCAATGTACCTCCAACTGCTTTCAGCAGTGGTGTAAGGTCTGCCAGTCCTTGCAAGGGAGTACAGTTGGCTGCTCCAGGGTGCTGGGCCCAACTTCAAAGCCCTCTGTCACTGTGCTTCCCCCTCTGTTTTAGTCTCCTCCCACTCCCACACCCCCACCTCCCACACTCTCTGATTGTCCAAAATTACCGCTTAGGCCTGCCTCCCAGCTCTATAAAATTCTTAATTCCTGCAGCCTTAACTCAGGCAGTCTTTTCCAGTGAAGGGAGTTTAGGCAAGGAAGGTAATTGACACTGAAAGTGTGACTGAGGTTTGATCTTTGAATGCTGGTATTTTAAAATCAGATGAGACCTGGTGGTTGCCAGAGACCTGGTGGTTGTCAGGGCCTGGGGAGAGTGAGGAGTGGTTGTTAGGATTTTAATGGGCACAGAGTTTCAGTTTGGGAAGATGAAATGTTCTAGAGAGGGGGATGGTGCTGATGGCCACAGAACCATGTCTATGTGCTCGATGCCACACATTTTGCACACATTAAATGATGAGTGTATGGTGTGTGTATTTCACTGCAGTTAGAAATAAGAATAAAAAAAGATGAGGCTTTCGAGGCTTTCACAAAGAATATTTGCCAACTGACATATGTCTTAGAAAATTTGGGAAATAGGAAAATTTGGAGCAGACAAACACAAGAAAATAGGAATCATAAAACTCCCTGCTGCTAACATTGTCCCTTTTACTGTATTTATATATCCTTCCAGCACTGAACATGGCACTGGACTGTGCACACTGTTTTGTAGTTTTCACTTCCTGTATCAGGACTATTCTGCCGTCATGAAATATTCATTAGCACATCATTAGTTTTAGCAGTTGCTTGATGATCCACATTCTTGACCCCCCAGAGAGGGCCCTTTCCTCAGGATCATATATGCACTGACCTTGTAACATGTATTTATTTCATTGTACCATCAGACTTTCTAGTGTATGTTTTGGAGATTATCTGATGTCTGCCCCTCCATGAAAGTTACTGTGTGTCTGTGTGTTAACTCACCGTTGTATCCCTAGTGCCTGCTACTGGTCCTGGCCTACTAGAGAGCTGCAGATGAAAAGTGAGTGAATAACTACATTGCTAGACTTTCCATTTTCTTTATTTTGCCCAGGGCTCATAAATAAGAGGGGGAAAAAAAACTTTTTCAGATAGCACTTTGTGCAATAATTGATTCTTTACTGAAAGTTCCTTTAAATCTAATAGGCTTAGTGATTCTAATTATTAAAATAAGACTTAATGAATGTACAGTTTCAGAAATGATACAGTGATTAAAAGAAAAAAATGGAGATTACTCACAATCGCTTTCTGGGCTCTGGAATAGTTTAAACAGCATGGTAATTATCTGTTTCTTAGAGGTTTGAAAGGAATTGTCTGTGAACCTATCTGAGCTGAGCTGAGTGCCTTTTTGGCAGATGGTAACATTTCAAAAATGGATAGATATTCTGAGGTTTTCATTTTGCATTCAAACTTTTTACTTCTTAAATTAGTTTTGATCTTTTATATATCCTTTTAATTGATGGAATTCAGGGTGATTTTGTGAATAAAGTTCTCAGCCTTCCCCAGTCAATGAAGGAATAGCTAGCATTGTACTCACACGTCAGGCCCCAGTGATGAAGACAGCTGATTCCTGAGAGAGAGGCAGCAAAGGGCAGGCAGGTATATGACGCATGCTCTCGAACCAGAACATCTCTTGGAAGGTGTTGCCCAAGGCATTTCAGAGTTTTCTGTTGTGTGTGGGAATGGCCAGGAACCTCTGGCCTTATTTGGGGGTCTTTTTAAGGCTATGTAACCAGTCATAATGTAGTGAACTGTAATTCAGGAATATTACTGAGCTGTGTCCAGCCTCACTCACATGCAGTGGGGATAATTAATGCCAACTTAGTTCTCATGCAGATTAAATGAGATATGGTGCATGTCTAGCACCCAGTAAATGACTGGTTTCATTAGTCTTCTGTACTAGACACTAATGGCATCCCCTCAGGTTATACAGTGAATAAGTGAATAAGACTAGAGCCCTGCCCTTGTGGCACCCATTGTGTGTGGAGAAGATAGAGCATAAACAAATATAAAAGACTAGTGGATAGAGAAAGGCTGCCTTGCTGATTTTTGCAAGTACAGTAAAGAGAAGCAGTGGCTGTTGGGTGTAGGAGGTGGTGGTCCAGATGGAGAGATAACCTGTGGTGGGGGAAGGGAGTGCAGCAGGTGTCAGAGGATGGCATGTTCCAGGGCAGCAAAGAGTACTAACAATCTAGCCATTTGTTGTGGCAGTAGTGATGCCAGATGCAAGCCAGAAAGGTCAGTGGGGCTACATTATGAAGCCGAAAGAGCTTGTACTCATTCTCAACTTACAGCAGCCATGTGAAAGTTTAAAAGCAGAGAATTGTATGGTCACAGTTATGGTTGAGAGAGATTGACAGTGACATACTCAAGACTGTGAACGGTTTATAGGTAGTTATGGTTCCTGAGGTAAAGAGCAAACAAGTCCCAGATTGCTTAGGTAGTGGCGGCCAGGAAAGTAGAACTGGAGAATCTAGCAGCACCAGGAGCTGAGTGGCTATCACAGTGGAACTAGAAGTAGAGAGAAGCTGAACACAGTTCAGACTTCCAGCTCAGGCAGTGGGCAGTTCCACACAGCACCTTGGAAGAATTAAAAGTGGGCTCTGTCCATGCCTTTTCTCACTTTCTCACATCTCTCTTCCTCTCAGTCCCACCCAATAATTGGAACTATTTAGCAGATCTTTGTTAAGCTCTTGCTTCTCAGGTGCACCCCATAGATTTGGTTTGTGGCCCTTTCCCTGACCACTTTTACATTTGGAATCCATGTCCATAAATAAAGCTAACTCCTTTCTTTCTACTAGTGGGTTACAGGTACCTACCTAATTGGATACTAGAATTATGCCCTTTGCCTGGCACACTGCCAAAGGTAGCTGGATTGATAATGATGTCATCTGTTTGTGCAGGAAATACGGGGAAAGAAATGTGTTTGAGGAAAGCAGGCACCTTAGTTTGTACGTGTTGAATTTGAGGTTCTCTTGCAATAACCAGGTGGGGACAGCAAGTAGCTAGCGTCCAGGTGAGAGACAGAATGAGGAATGAATGGGAACTCTTTAGCTATTGGGCACTGTCCTAGTTGTGCATTGTCCTAGGAAGTGAGCTGATCTTTGAGGGAAGAGGAGAAACCAAGCAGAAGGGCTGGAACATATATATATATATATATATTTGGGGTGGTGGTGAGGAAGGTGTAAAGACCCTGGTTGTAAGTTGAGGAGAGAGAATAGTAAAGGAAAACACTCCTATGTTCATGCAATTACTATTGAGTGCTTTCTAAGTGTTTTCTCACTCAATCTTCATCTCAAGTCTGTGAGATGGATGCACTTTATATATGACATATGAGAAAACAAGTAACGTTTACACATCACATAGCACTTAAGTGGTGGGTTTGGGATAATAGACCAAGAATGCAAGTGAAAGAGCTTGTCATAGGGGAATGGGGGAAGGGGTGCCAACTTCTGAGACTGGAGGGAAGGAGGTGAGTGGGCAAATGAGGGAGGTGGAACTGGCATCCTGGATACTTGCCCAGATGTTTTCATGGTGGTAAGACAAGATTGTTTAAAGAGCGTGGCTATGAGTAAAAAAACCTGCTACACTTTGAAAACAAATGCTATGGGCACCAGAAAGGGAGATGAAAGAGAATTAATGAAAGGACTCCTGGGTCATGGAATCGTCCAGATTCCTTTGGAAGCAAGACACAGGGGAATGGATTGGTAAGGCAATATAAATCAAGGGCTTGTTAGAATGTATTAGATGATTCCTGTTAAGGTATCATTTGGTGACACTGTCCCTGGGGTAGAGAATCCAATGAGTGAATCTGAATAGAGGTGGAGAACCTGGGAGAGCACTGCTGATATGAAGGGAGGGAATAAGGTGGGGAACTGGATGCTGGGGCTGGGACTCTTGGAGGAGCTGGCCTAAGAGGCTGTACCAAACCTGATAGGCTAGTATGCCCCAACGCCATGGGGCTTGTGTAGGCACTGCTGGACTGTGAAGTCAGATTTTGGGGAGCCGAGGGTGTGGGGTGTGGGGGTGGGCTAGGTAGCTTTAGGTGCACCTGGCTGAAAGGATATGAGCATGTTGTTTCATTAGGATAAATTTGAATGATTTAAGATATCAGATTCCTCAAAGGTCAAAGAGGTAACCATCTAAGAGAGATAAAAGGGTTGAACATAGGATTTCTAAGTTTGAAAATTTGGATTTGGGGATTTTGGGTTCTTAAGGATCCAGTTACATTGCCATGCTATAGTTAGTGGCTGGTAAAGATCCTCAGCATGGCAGACATTATGGAACTGGGTGAAGACACCTAGGAATCCAAATGGGGTTGAGAAAGAGAGGTTGGCAGTACATTTTCGCCCATGGCTGGAGGTTAGTGAAGGTCAGTTTGTGGGTGAGCAGAGGGAGCATAGCTAGATACAAAAACTTACACACCAGTGTGGTCTGCCAAGATTGAATGCAGGCTATTCCCAGGTGTTTTCAACCAAGAGAGGAGGTTCTGGTTTCTTTCCCAACATTTTTTGCCAATTGAACCATTCACTACTTGATAAATGTTGGTTAATGCTGTTCTCTCTCATCCCCTGAATACTAAATGAGATGAAAGCAGGGATTTCATTGAGTGTGACCTGGAAGATATTCTGTATAAGCTTAGGTATTTAGGTTATAGAGTAGATATATAGGAAAGAATTTGACTTGTCTTCATGAAACTGATGATATTAACTTACAATATAAATTAAAAATGCTGAGATTATATTCATTGTTGCTATAATGAATTCATATTTAATAATATTTTAGAATTAAGAAAATACCACACTACATTGACAGCCCAACGACAAAGGGAGTTTAATTGGAAGAATCATCCCAGATTATTATTTTGTTATTCGAGTCCTTAAATTCACCAAGGATTCAACCAAATTCCCTTGAAGTCAAGAAACTAAGACAGAAGAAAGTTTGAAGGGAAGTGGATTGTTGACTTAGTACCCAAATGAAGGCAGGAATTATCAACTCCCCAAGTCCAGTTCACAAAGGAATTAAAATGTTGTAGTGAAGCTCAGTGGTGCCTCCTGGGGTCCCTTTCCTCCAAACTGAATATTACAAAGGAAAATAACCTTAATCAAGACCAGATCTTTTGGGTCCAGGTTCTGTATTTCTGGCACAAAGGACCAGACACGGTGCGATTTCATTCTTTGATTGTAGAAGAAAAAAGCTCTTGTTGTCTAGGGAAAGGTGGGTGTTTTGTTTTTGATATTTTTGGTAGAATAATGTTATCAGTTACTTTCCCATTTGAATGCACAACTTTTAAAATGAAACTGATATCTTATTTATTTCACAAATTCTTTTTTTTTTTTTTTTGAGACTAGGTCTTGCTATTTTTGCCTGTGGAACCGCAGGCTCACATTGCCCAGGGTACCACAGACTCAAGCAATCCCCATCTTCAGCTTCCCAGGTAGCTGGGATTACAGGCACGTACCACCATACCCAGCTATTTTTCTGGGACTAGGTCTCGCTAAGTTGCCCTGAGTGGGACTTGAACCGTGATCCCTGGCCCCGACCACAGCTTCCTAGGCTGCTGCTTACAGGCATGTGCCACCATGCCTGGCCTCTTCCACAAATTCTTAATGAGTTTCTGTTATATGCCAATTCCCCTGGATTAGGCCATGTGGCCTCCATAAAATAGAAGCTCAGAAGTTATCCATTAGGAGTTCTTGCTCACAAAACTGACTATAGAGCACATTATTTTCCTATACTATGATGTTGTCTCCTTTGGAATGCTTTTTACCCTCTTCTTTATCCCCTGAGACTCAACCATCACCTCCTTTGCAGAGTTGTGCTGGAACGCATCAGCTATTCCTTCCAGTTGCCCCTGTGATGTACTTTGTGTGTGCTTACAGAGCTGGGCACTGGGGGTTTACCTTGAGGATGTTGAATAGGTAAGAACTGGAAGCTGGAGGTTTACCTTGAGCATGTTGAATAGGTAAGCCCTTCTGGGGTGGGTAGTCCGAATTAGGCCAAGAAGGTGAAGTGCTTGTGAACCAGGGTCTTGTAGGAGAGCTTGAACATTGATTGAGGCCAGATACCTTTGCTGTGTTCAAGGTGTGAGATGAAAACAAGTCAAGAAGATGAGTATCAGAAAAGACTTGGCAGTGTCACCAGAGAGTGGGAACAGATTGGGAAGGAATAAGGAGCATCCAGTACAGTTGCCACAAAAGACAAGGTGACACCTGTGACTTGAGATTTAGTTCATGAGAAAAGGAGTTAGAGACACAGAACACTTCATCACTTTGTTCCCATAAGAATAGCAGTCTCTATAGCTGGGCGTGGTGGTGCGCAACTGTAATCCCGGCTACCTGGGAAGGTGAGACTGGGGATTGCTTGAGTCTGTGGTACCCCAGGCAACATGAGCCTGTGGCTCCATAGGCAAAAATAGCGAGACCTAGTCTCAAAAAAAAAAAAAAAATAGCAGTCTCTTGGAGGCAAAATCTATTTGATTTGTCAGCCCAAGGTGTGTAACAGAATAGGTCACATATCAGGTGTCCAATAAGTGTGATTAATGAATGAAAGTAAAGACCTACTGAAAATATCTGCCTACCAATATGGTTAGAAACTTTGTCAGGAAGGGAGCTAGTGTACAGCTTGGTGCTTACATGCTGAAATTTGCTAAGAGAGTAGATCTCAAGTGTCATCACACACACAAAGTATGTGTTGCTATGTGAAGGAATTAATGTATTTATTTGTCAGTCATACCTCAATAAAATTGGGGGGAGTAAATGAGTAAATAGTGAGGGGAGGAGAAAGAGAGAGAGAGATGTTCCTAAGGAAGAGGTTATGAAGGTGAATGACCTAGAGGGCTTTTGAGTTGTTATAATTTATGAGCATCAAGTTAAGGCTCTTGGTAGTAGTCTCACACTCCTAGATCAATGCTCCAATCTTTTTTTCTTTCTTATCCCTTCTGCCCATCATCACATCATCTCTGGGTTACAGGGATTTTCTGGGAGCCCTGCACACTTAGAACTTTGATATCTTGGATATTTGCAATGGCTTATCTATTTAGATTGTAATTTCACACCTACTAGGAGGTATATACACTCATTTAACCATATCCTGAAATCTCCTTAATTTTAAAAATTTGAAATATATTTATTTTCATGCCCTACCTTTTTTAATTCAGTAAATTTGGAATTTAATATATTAATTCTACTTAAAACAAGGATTTAGACTTTAATTATTTCCAAAATCCCCCTGAAAGGGATAATTACCTTTAAAATAATTAAATTTTCAACAGTAAGAAGTAGAAAAGAATAAAATGGGTCATGAGCCCGAAGAACTGAAAGTGCATCATTTGCAGTTTTCCCATTTGATACCTTACTTTCTGGAAGATGCAATTTTCTGCTTCCATTTCCGTTGTCAGCTTGCCAGGATTTCCAGCAAAGTGGGCCCAGCATTTTGCTGGAGGTTCCTTTTCCTTGGAAGCAATTCAAATAAAATCATCATTCCTTTTCTCCCTTTTCATTTGACATTTGACTAAAACAATGCTTTGGCAGCTAGACAGGAGCCCTTAAGAGCTTCAGTATTTTTCTCCCAATCTTTGCCTTTCAAGAAGTGCCTTTTCACAATGTGATTTAAGACTGAATAGAGAAATGAAAACTCAGAACGTATTGCTTAGAGACCCAAACTCTGTGGGCGAGGGAGAAAGAGCTGGGCGGAAACCAAAGCAGTTCCAGCTCTGACTGTATGTGGGTGCCTGGTTCAGTCAGGCACTTCCTTCTCTCCGAGAACCCGTCTCCTTGCTTTGTTGGGTCTGCTGCCAGTGCCAAGTCTCCAGCCCCAGCAGGTCCTTGTATTCTTTCTTCAAGCGCCAAAGCTGACGAGCTTTACACTGCATGCTTATTCTTTTGCTCCTTTTCCTCTTTCTGAAAAACAATCCCTAGAGGTCACCTCAAATTATACTTTCCTATACTCTCAAGGTCTTAATCATAATCTCACTTATTCTCAGCTATAAAGTCCTATTTTTCTGGTACAGATTCATTTCTCCCTCCCTTTCCCTCTGTAATATTTTTATTCATTCTTTTTAGTTTCTTCTACTTGTTCTCTTGATTTCATGACTATATTATCACTTCTCCAGGAAGTCTTCATTTCCCCCAAGAGGGCTCAGGTGCACTTCCCATGTACCTAAAAGCACCTTGCACTTCCCACAACTTAATGCTCTCTCTCTGAACCTTGAAAGCCTTGAAGGTTAGGAGCAAATCTTCATTATTCCTCCTGTCTCCACCTGGTCCAGTTCTACAAGGTAGCATTTCATAAATACTGGGTGAATTAAGTATTTATATATGTGTGTGTGTATACACCTAGGTATGTGTATATATATGTGTGTGTGTGTATTAAATAGTACACAAGTTATATAATTTACTATGTAAATATAAATTTAGATTAAATATAAACATATAAATATGTTACATGTAATTATTTATAATATTCCTGTCTCCTCTGAGAAACTTGCTTGCTCTATTAATTACAAACCTCTGCATTTCTTTCCCAGCCTTTTTTTACTATCTCCCATACTCCTCCTTCAGATTCTTCCTTCCCCCTTAATGAATCCTTAATTAAACCCCATTGCTCTCCTTTTTGTTTCCAGACTCCTCTTTGGATTAGTCCCTCCTCACCCTTCCAGGGTTTTCCCCTCTGACTTCCATATCTGATTAGATATGCCTGCTATGTTTTTCCTTAGTACTTGGCACATTCTTCTATGAAAAGACTTAAAACAGGTTACCACAATTTTTGTTTTTGTGTGTTTCAGTTTCTCATTAGACTAAATACTTCTTTAAGGCAAGGACTCTGAATCTATGGATCTGGACACGTGGCAGGTATTCAAGAAATGTTTGTTAAATAAATAATTAAGCAAATGCTCCCCATGAAGAATCTTTGCATTGCATTGTGGTGGCACACTGATTATTTTTTGTTCTCCCACTTACATGGACATTAATTTGGTGCCACTGTTTTCAAATACCAAAAATAAGGAGATTACAGTCAAACATCTTTCCTGAATCTGGGATGACACATCATCCTCATTAGAGTTAGTGTCTTTACTACCGTAACATAACTGACTTCATACTACTGGGAGTAAAAGGAGAGATCTTTTTTAAATGTTTTCTCCTACTTCATTTCTCTCTGTTCTTTTACTGGAAAGGATAAGAAAGGAGAGAAATAGTTATCTGAGAACATCTACCATCTCTGCTTTGTCTGGGGACAGAGTGGGTAGTTGGAGAACCTGCCTTGTTATCATTTTTTTCCTTAGGTCTTGTGTTGGGCCATAGTTTCTCTGTGAAACTTACCAAACTGCCTTTCTTTGCCTATTGACCTGACGCTATGTTGAAGAGTCTGCTGAAGCAGGGCAAGGGCCAAAATCTTCATCTGTAATCACTTCTGTTTTGAAACAGCCAAAGTACAAAGGGTTGCTGGATTCTAGGAAACAGTCGACCCCCTGGGCTTTCAGACAGAAGGAGAAAATATGACACTCCAGGAGTCTTTCTCTGGATGCCCCTCCATGCATTATCTGTGTCTTTGGGTCAGGCACTTACTTGGTGAGCAGCTATTTGCTTTCTCAGATTCTCACAAACTCAGGGAGAGGATTTTTAGTGATTGTTAATTTTTCTGTGTGACTTCATTCCTTGGAGTTAACATGTATTTGTGTTCAGAAAGTTAAACTAGATTTTTTTTTGGTTTGATATGAAAGAAATGCTTCTAATATCAATTTTCTACATGGTTCAAAATGCCAGAAGTCAGATCAGATGACAGAACCATAAAGTGGAAAAAGATATTTACAACACATATGATAGGAAAAAGGACCATTTTCTCCTCATTCCACCTCTTCAGGTATAGAGTTCTTAAAATCAATTTTAGTCAAGAATTTAAATAGAGAGAGGTGAACATGTTTATAAACATGAAATGATCTCATGATAAAAGAAGTGCAACTGACAAAATTCAGTATGCCACTATTAGAATGACAAAAGAGCATTGATGATGTACAGGACTGGCAAAGGCATAGAAGAGGAGCTCACACGGTAAGAGGGAGTGCCATCTGATGAGTTTCTTTGGCACCATTACTCAAAATATCTATAATCTCTGCCTTACCGATTGAATTTCTAGGAATTTATCCAGCAGAATTACAAATATAAGCAGAGATTGTTGTACAAAGATATTCATTGTAGCACTTTTACCATTAAAATGTGAAACAGTGACCTATATATAAAACACTTAGTAAGTAAATGGTGGTATGTCTACACCATGGACTACTATTCAGCCATTGAAAACATTTGTAGTTTGTGCTTATATTTAACTTCTGTGCCCAACATCAATTTATTGTCTCAGCTCAAAATTCACTCTCTATTGCCTTATCTATGAAGATGAATCTGTTCCCTTTAAATACTTTACTAGGCCAGGCACGGTGGCATGTGCCTTTAATTGCAACCTACAGAAGTGAGGCTGAGGCTAGGAATCGCTTGAATCCACGGGTTCAAGATCCACCCCAGGGGTTTGAGACCTGCCCGGGGCAACATAACGAGTGAGACCTAATCTTAAAAAATAGCTGGGCATGGTGGCACATGCCCATAATCCTAGCTACCCGGAAGGCTGAGTCCGTGGTACCCTGGGCAACAAAGCGAGAACTAGTGTAAAAAAAAACCAAAACTTTTCCTTTGCCAGTTGAAAGGAAATAAATTGATAACTGGCCTAGCTTTGTAAAAGCAGGGATGAGGAAGAGATGATATTTATGCTTATGTCCGTATGCATGTACATGAACATCTTCTGGAAACAATGTAAGAAATTGTTGTGGGCCTAAGGATGAGACTAGAATCTGGGGAGAGATTTGAAGATTTTTTTTACTATGAGTATGTTTTATTTTTATAGTTAGAGAAAATTATAAAACTTTAGTTAGACACTAAAGGAAAAGAGACTCCAACTAGAAATATAAACTATTATAAAAATGTCATTTAATCAAAATTAATTTATAGGTTTAATGCAGTCATTGTAAAGAAAAAAACCAAAGTGGAAACTGGGTGTAGTTTTTATCATTAGGAGGCTTAGAGTAGATTTTGGGAGACAGAAACATAATGTTCACAAAAAATGCCATGAACAGTTACAAAGCAATATATCAAGTGCAAAGCAATAAAATTGAATACATATGTATTGTGGGAACTTGGAATCCTTTGAGAGAATAGACAGAATGGAGTTAATCAACAGGAATAGTTTTTTTTAAAAAGCTTTAAAAAAAGATAAACTGTAACAAGAAGGAATCTTTCTTGAAGTCCATAGTCTCTTAAAAATTGGAAACTGCCCTGCCAAAAGCATCTTCATCTAAGGAGGAAATTCTTTCTAGTCTATTTTATACTGAGAAGACCTACATAAGAAAGTCAGTAAATTGGTCCTGATGTCTCTCCATTTTCACTTTTGAGTTTGCAAATGACTGAAAATTAAGTAATCAAGGACAGATTGGGCTGGCCATACAAGAAGTACAATTGTTGGAGGAATCTGGAAACAATACTGACCACATTTGTTGGCATTAATTCATCGAAGCAATAATGTTGCATATAGAAAGCTTGTTGTTTTAAAAAAAAAAAGTCATCAGTTTTGTGTATTGCAACTAAACTCTAACTTGGAACTGATGATGCATTCTTTAAAAACAAACAAACAAACAAACAAAACCCTGACAACACAGTATTATGCATTGTGAGCTTTAAAACAGTCCCACAGCATTTGGAAAACATTTTATCATTTCTCTATGTCAGTTAAAAAGATTAGAATTTAAGTCATAGACTGTCTGGTTTAGAGGATGTGACATGGACTTTCAACCTAGAACTGAGTATAACTTGTATAGAAAAATAGTTGCATTTGTAGGTTTTCATGAAACCTTCACTGTGAATAGGTGAAATGACTTTGAGGAATTTTCTCCTGGCGAATAATTGGTCTTTATATTAGGACTATGTACAGTGATTCTTTTATAGATGTCTATAGGGGATACAAGTAAATATTAAAGATCTCACTAACAGTTCTTAAGATATTATCTATTGCGTGCTATTTCCCATTAATCTCCTTGATAAACATCACTCACAGTGGTCTCACTTTAAGATTTGTTTCCTTTGAAACACTAGTTTCTGAAACCTCCATTTTACATCCCTGGTGAAACTCCAGCAGAAGTAAAGAAATGCTGTCTTTTGTGAATAGTCAAAGGTTGTCATAGTTTTCAAGGCTTTATTTTTCTAATCAGTACAGGTCTGTCAGAATATTCTATTGAGACTTTATTCTAAAGGTACACCAATAACTCCCTCCATTTGGTATTGAAACAGGGTGACCACGAAGGACTTTTTACCTTTAACACATACAGGCCTGCTTCTCTCTCCGAGGCAGGCTACAAGCAGTTCTTTTGCATCCCCAGCCTTTTTAACTAAAATATTAAACCAAGACTATCAGTGCAGACTAATTTATTTTTAACAAAGTGATTTTTACTTATCCTAATAATTACAAAAGAAACATGAAGACTCAGAATACTTCAACATTGTTTAAAACCTTTTTCAGTATTGTCCAAAGTCCTTTCCCAGATTGCCCCAAAATCCTCAGTCTCTCAGTCCTGATCATCTCACCAATGTCCAGACAGAGTCTGTCTCCAGACACTTGAAGACATGTTCCTTTGACTGCTCCTCCTTGTCTTCCACGCTGTCTTCTCCTTGTCACCTTCAGGTAGCAGGAACTCCATTGTGTCGAACCAGCAAAGTTCACTTTCTTCTCAGGCCTAACTTTTGCACGGCCTCTTCAGACACAATTAAACTCAGCAAAACAAACTCCAACACGGAGTTCAAATCTGCAAACTCCTTAACTGCATTTAGCACACATGCTGCCAGTCTGGGCCAGCCAAGGGTTGCAGGCCCTCGGTGGCCACATGGCCAAGCTCACATGGCTCACATCTTTATAAGATGGCCGATTCCCATCTCTCCTCCACTGAACCTCTCTCTATCCAGTCTCCATATTTGAATCTCAACCCAATTTAATCGACTCAAATCCTTCTCTTTGTTTGCACACCTTTTATATACCCTGATTTTCCACCTTCCAGGAAATCTGTTTCACCTTGACCATTTCACTTCTTTCTCCCCTGCATCCCCCTGAAGGAAAACTCCAACTAAGGTCATTCTCCCACTTTAGCAAACGTGTCCTTAAAATCTGCAATCTTAAACAGGAGACAATGGGGGGGGGGGGCACACCCTATCAGTATCCCTGAAAAATAAATACAAATTCAACTAGTCTGTTCCTTGTCAGAGAGTAAAGAGGCATAGAATTTCAGGGAGGACAGTTGTGTAATGTTTAGGTTTATGAGCACTTGTCATTTCAGATTTTGTCATTATATTTTATGAGATTAAAACTGAGAAACAGAACCAATGGCTTTTGAAGTCATCTGATTAATCTTAAAAGAATATACTGAGATGTTCTCTTACGAATAGGAAAGTTTACTGGTGGGAAGTGGGGGTGAGGCAGGGGAGATATTAAAAACACTAGACTTGTCTTTCTGTTTGTAAAATACGAGGATCTCTTTTTAACATAAAGATGTTTTGTGGATTCCCTCATTTAGTAGCAGTTATACTTTGAGATTTTGGTTTATAGACAATTTTTGCTGCTCATGTGGATAGAAGGCTCTCTGTAATATCCCTAAGCCTTTCTCTGTAATGATTTTAGTCTAGAGAAGTAGAAGAAACATTTCTGAAATAACCAAATGGACTCTAGAAGAGAAAAATCAGGAGTTAGAATTGAAATTGTTTTTCCTCTGTAGTCCATTCCTACTCTGACAAGCTCTGTGAAACAGTCAGGGTAATAAAAGTTATGATATTTTGTTTGAGAATCTTGAGGCCTTTTATATTGGTACCTACATGTACGAAGCAAGATTGTCTTTGATTAGCCTCACAGGTTGTCTCTGGGGATGGAGCCTGGGAGTCAGAATAGAGAAATTCTAAGTGTATCGGCAAAACTACACCTGAACATCAGTCTAGCACCATCAAGGGTCACCAAAGCAGCTTAACAAATGTGAGAACAACAAACTAGGTATTCCACTGGCTTTAGGAGAGAACCTACCTCTATTTTTTTCCTGCCACCCAATATGTTCTGTGGCCATTTTGAAAGTGTAGGTGTCAGGAGATATGCTTATGTCTACGTGAATAGTCTAGATGGGACTGATATGTGGAGGAAAGTCCACTTCATGGTCAGATCCTCTTTTCCCCCTCATTAAAGTCCCTGGGCAGTAGAAAGACCCGTTGAACTTTGTGTGGATCCAGAATTTCCCAAAGCTTATTTGACCTGCCTGTTCTTCATGAGATGCCTGGAAATACAGAAGACAATTTGGGAAAGGTTGATAATCTAATCTGGATATCAGAAATCTGATTGACTGGTGTCTTCCCTGTAAAATGAGGGTACCATCATTGGTGGTCTTCATGACCTCCCCCAGGTCTTAATGCTAGATACCTCAGATGCATTTAGAGATTAGGATTTGTTCTCTGCCTACAATGAATTCTCAAAGGCAAAAGCTATCTGTATTTCTCTTTTTATAACTCACTCTTTGAAAAGTTATCCCACTCATTCACTTAATCACTACTCAAGGCTTGCATTATTATCTGTTATCATAACAGATTGGGGTAGAAGTGGTATCTGGCAGGTATTTTGTTCAGTTATCAAGAAATATTTAGACATCAGTGCTCTTCTCAACCATAAAATATCATTTCTAATCATCCAAATTTGCAGATAATTTGGGAAAACTCTTAGAAAAGTGGAAGGCTGGAGGATAGGGAACACGTTGGGGTGAGTGGGTGGATGAGGTGGTGGGTGGATGCTCTGTCTCTCTTCACTCATTCAGAATGTGTTGTTTGAATTGTCTAATTCTTTTGGAAGCCAAGCTAGTTGCTCCAGAATTTGCTGACTGGTGATACATGTCTTTATTTTAACCCATTATCTTTTTAACAAAAATCACTTGGAAATTATGAAGGGATTTTTCTTATGAAGTGGGTTTACAGTTTCTGATGTTGTAACAGCTGAAGGACCATCAATATGTGTTTCTTACTGCATGTGTCTCCAGGAAGGAAAGACAGCTGTGTACAAAATGTTTATAGACTGAAGAGAAGAACACTATTGATTTGCAAGGATGGCCTCCTCTCTTACAGGAGCTGTACGACAATAATAAGCATTTGCGTAGCAGTACACAAAATGCTTTCATATGCCTTCTATCATATGATGCTTACCACAACTCTGTAAGGCATGTTGTATTGGCATGTTTTCCATCTCTGTTTACATTTGGTGAGGCTGAAGCTAAGGAGGCTAACATTTCTTGCCTAGAGCCATTTGTTGTAAATGGTACTTATGAACTTAAAATATTTTTCTTCTAAAATTTTTTTAAAACACATAGCATGTATTCATTGTTTCAGGCCAGTCATTCTGAAATACGAAACTTAGAAGTAAGCTGGACTCTGGGCCTTTGCTAATTGTCCTGTTACTGGTGCTGACCTCGTATGGCTGTTGGGAATGTGACATGTGCTGGCTCTAATGGAGGAGGTTGAAGATGCAGCTACAAGGCTGTGGCAAGTGTGAGGAAGAGAATGTAAATTAACCCCTGAACACACATTTATGTTAATGCATGCTGAAGTGAAAATATTTTGGCTATATTGAATGAAAGTATGTTAAGATGAATTCTATTTTTTTGATGTGACTGTTAGGAAATGCAAAATTACATACGTGGTTCACACTAAATTTCTATTAAATAGCAAGGACTGTTTAATAAAACTGTTTCCCCCATAGTTCACAATAGCATAATTTGTGTTTTGTTGGGAGCTGAGGTGAAATGAGCAGGAATGGACGAAAGGAATTGCTTAGTCAGAGACTAGGGCTGAAAGCAGTGTTTTATACAGATAAAGTGCTTTTTTTTTTTTACAGATAAAATGGTAGTTTGCTACCATTTTGGTATGTAAAGGGGCCTCATTTTGGTGGAGGCAGGGGATGGGTGGAGGGGTGCAGGTTGATTTAAGTGTCTCTTTTTAAATTTTATTTATTCATTTTATTTATTTTGAGGGAGACTAGGTCTCGCTATTTTTGCCCATGGAACTGCAGGCTCATGTTGCCCATGGTACCACGGACTCAAGCAATCCCCAGCCTCAGCTTCCCAGGTAGCTAGGATTACAGGTGCATGCCACCACACCCAGCTATTTTGGGGGGCTAGGTTTCACTGTGTTGCCCCAGGTGGGACTCAAACCATGATCCTCAGATCCAGCTGTGATTCTATAAGCTGTTGTTTACAAGCATGCACCACCGTGCCCAGCTTTTTTTTTGAAGATTATTTTAAGAAGTTTATAAATTATTGTATAAGTTTAACATATTCTGTGACTGCAACGACACTGCCTTTCAGGAAAGGCATGGTTCATTGGCACTGTACTTGTATGGGGAATGTGTTAAGTCACAGTGCTGTGCGTGTGAGAGTATGCATGTGTGTGAGCACATGTGTGTTTATATGTGCACTTGTGTATGACCAGTATGGAGAGGAGGAGAGCAAGATGGGAAACAGATTCTTCAAGGGACCTGCCAGACCGTGCACATCCCTACCCTTAAAGAGTCTGATTATTTAAGGGTGGGAAGTCAAGACGGATTCTCCCCACCTCTCCCTCCTCATAAAGAACCACTGCCATGTGGGCAAGTGCCTGTTACTGATTGAAATGTATTGTGTCAGAGCATAGAAAAGACTGAGAGTTGCACTTTGGAGAGCAAGCCTTCATAGCCCTCAGCTTGTGGAGAGAGGAATCCATTGGGAAGGTTTTTCTTTCAGGAGGCTTTTCTGATTGTCTGTGTCCCTTCCTTTTGTCCCTGGTGGCTGTGGGATGTTACAGAAACACAGCTAGTTGTGAATCGATGGAAGGTCCAGGTTATGGGCAACCCATAGGTGTCTTTCTCCACAGCTGCTTCCCACACAGAGCTGCTCTCCCAGCCCTTCCCTAGGTTTGCGGGGCTTCCAGAATAAATGTTAAGTCAGCAGATGTTGTTAGGCATGTACAGACGGAGTTTGGTCTAATTCAGTCTAATTATTAAAATTCTTGGCAGGAGTTCTCCATGAATCACCTCCCCAAAAATCTATGTTTAAGTGAAAGCTGCAAGTCTGACTTTAACCTACAAGAATGAGGAAACTTGAAAGTGGTCTTAGCTCCTCCTTGTCCAGGACTCATGACTTTTTCCCACAAAGAAACATGGGTTTTATTGGGAAGCTGCTGGGGGGTAGGGGTGGGGGCCTATGAAGGATAACTCCAGGGGGGAGTCTTTCTGCCTCTTGTACCCCCTGGTTGTGGAGCCAAACAGCTTGAGCTTAAATCATGCCAAGCCACTAATGGGTTGTATGGCTTCTGGCAGTCTCCTTAGCCTCTCCGAACTTGTCTCACTTGGAAGATGGGGATGAGTGATGAATTTGTTGTGGCTACCCAATGAGCTGATGCACACACAACTTGATGCAGAATGGCAGAAGTAGCACCTAAAACCTGGTAGCTGCTTTTGTTATTGTTGTTACAGTGTGTTGAACTATTCTGGATAGCAGCAAGTGTGTTCTGTGACAGGAGATTAGGAACATGTGGTGGTGTCTGTCTCTGCCTCTTTTTACTCCCACTCTCCCTTCTCCTTTTTTAACATGCTTAAAGAAAACATGCCCTGGAAAGCCAGTGGCATTGTCACTGAGTGACAGCTAGTGACTTTAGATAACCTCCTCTGCTCACCTCTTTGGGGACAGGCAGGGTTAGACAGTCCAGGGAGGCAGTATCTTTTCTCAGGCCATTGCTCTTGTGTGACTGTTCTCTGTGTAATCAATGTGTGCCTGCCTCTAAGTGTGCTTGTGAACCTTCATCATACATCCTGGTGCCTTCCGCTTGCAGTATGAGCATATCAGACATTCATACTGGAAGTTAAAAACATTTTTTCTTACTACTTTGACATTTTCTGAGAATGATAGAGTTAATGTGGATTTATGTGAGGAATTAATTACATATATTTGTTCTTGGCCAGGCATGGTGGCATATGCCTGTAGGCAGCAGCCTAGGAAGCTGCGGTCAAGGCCAGGGATCGCAGTTTGAGTCCCGCCGGGGGCACGTCGTGAGACCTCGTCCCAAACAAATAGCTGGGTGTGGTAGCGCATGCCTGTCATCCCAGCTACCTGGGAAGCTGAGGTTGGGGATTGCTTGAGTCCGTGGTACCCCGGGCAACGTGAGCCTGCGGTTCCACAGGCAAAAATAGCAAGACCTAGTCTCAAAAAAAAAAAAAAAAAAAAAAAAAAAAAAAAAAAAAAAAAAAAAAAACCAACAACAAAAAGACAACATATATTTGTTCTTTATACATGTAGGAGCAGTGAATGATAAGATAAGCACGATATAGAAGGGTAGTAGTGATAGTAATGTGATCCCTGGTTTCACGTTCTATCTTGACTCACCAGCTCGGGCAGACACCCCCAGGGTATTTTTGGGAGATGACCATGAAGGGCTGGAAGTACTAACTGGTGTTACTGTCCAACTGACTGACTGACAGATGGAACTGCATTAGGCCATGTTTAAACAACAACTTAAAGGAGGTCCGAAAGGGAAATGTTTGCAAGTTCTCGCCACTCTCTGAAAGGAGAACATGCCTTTGGTACCAAACCATAGCAAGTAGAACCACCCTACTTTTGGATAATGGGGAAAACCAGTTCAAGATGAAGTCTAACTGACCCAGATTTAGTTCATTTTTTCCTGGGTGCCTACAATTTGCCAGGCATTGTCCTGGTTTAATAGATGGCAGGTCCTTTAATCCTGTGACTGATTTCAGAAGTCAGTACCAGCAAGGAAGTGAAAGTCAGGGCAGTTGAAAGGCCTGAGTCACATTGAGTCAGGGGGAGCTGGGAATTAAAAGTAGGTCTGTTTCCCAGGCCCAGGTTCTTCCCTGGCGTAAACTGCAGGAAGAGAGGAAGCTAACACTGGCTAAGTCTGCTAGTACTGTCATCTCACTGAATTTAGATATGAGCACCCCTTCTTCCAAGTCCCCGAATTTGGAGATGCTCAGTAGATGCAAACTAGACTGCAGGTCTGTCTTCCTGAAATCCGGGCTTGCCGGTTCAGAACCTCCTTGGTTCTCAGAAGATGCTCCTCACCCAACATCTTAGATCATTCTTACATCTGTGGGGAACAATTGCAAGCTCTTAAATATTACAAGCATTTCTTCCCTTGAAAAGAAAATGACCGACATTGTTGGCCCTCTTCTTTGTAAGTTTTCACTTTTGAGTGATTTTTGCCCTTATTAATAAAGTACTGAAGTGTAGGCCCAATCCCAGTGGTAAGAATTTGAAAAATCAATGGCACTCATTTTTTTCTCTCTTGAACTAGCAGATGCCTTTTGCCTGTAAATACCCTCACCACCTTCCCCCTGACCCCTCTAGAATCCTGAATGCTGGCTGTCTCTTGCCAATAGCCTTCCATGAGGGAGGAGATTTCCTGCTGTCATTCATACCTGCCTTGTGCCTGTGTGCTTCTGCAACAGGCAGTGAGCAGTGGTGGGGGACCAAGGGTTTGGAGCCTGACTTCTAGTTGGTTCACTTGCTCTGCCACCTTTGGTAAGTCCATCCCCATTTCTGAGCCTCAGCTTTCCCATCTAGAGAATGCTGTTTCCTCGTGATCTTTTTGGCTTAGTAAAATTTTAGTGTTGAAAACTAAATTTAGCCAAAGTCCTCTAACTTTCCCTGTGTAAAATATATAAATTGGGCAAGATTCTCCTTTCAAGTTTACTGCCCCTCAGAATAGAAACCCTGTTCTGCAAGAAAAGAACCTAAATCTATGAGCTAGAGGGCAAAACATGACATATATCTAAAGTGAAAGGGGAAAAGTGCCTGCGTGTTTCGTTTTTGTTTTTGTAAAACTTGGTGCTAATCCCCGTAGATACAAAAATGAATAAAGCAGTCTTTGCACTCTAGATGTACCGTCTCCATGAGGCAAGAGGGCAGCTGTGTTTTCTTCATGGCTCTTACTAGTGTCTGCCGTTTTTTTGCTTACTGTATCTTGCCTGTCCTCTCTCACTAGAATATAAGCTCATGAATGTAACCCACGTATGTTATTCATGGTTACATTTCCTATACCTATTACTTCACTGTTCTTTGGATTAATGAATGGGTTGATGGCTTATTAAATGAAGTACAAAAGGCATTCATAGGGCAGGCAGATACATAGTGGAGGAATTCCAGGCCTGCCTTTTCGGGGGGACGGAGCTGGGGTGGGGGTACCAGTTTTTTAGAGATGGTGAAGTCTGCAAAGTAGGAGTTAAGAGACAAAAATTGAGACCGAAAATATTCTAGGGAACACAAAGTGCAGGGGGAATCGTGTCACAAAGAGCACAATACTTAAGAAGAGGAAGCTGGTTCTCAGCTGGGGGCACTTTTGTCCCACTGGGGATATTTGTCACAAGGAGTGGGGGTAGAGAGGGATATTTGTCCCCAAGGGGGGAGTGCTGCTAAATATCCTATAAAGCGCTGGACAATCCCTCCATGCCTCTCCCTAGAGAAACTGGCCTCTAGTGCTGGTACTGAGGAACCCTAAGCTGAGGAATAATCACTTGGGTAGCCCTGGAGAAGGGACTGAGGCAGGAACAAAGATGAATTATCAGGAAGAAAGGGACAGCAGTGGGTAGGTAGTAATTTGGAGATTAAATATCCTCAATCCAGAGAACTTCTAGGTGCACAATATCAAGTCATCCTCAAGTGCTCCTGAAGCAAGAGTTCACTAGAGTTGAAACGCACACCGTATTGAAGAACCAACAAGTCTTTGCCGCTCTCCACAGGACTGGGCATTATGAAGCTAATCATTGCTTGTGCTGTCTGTCATTTCTCTATTTCCTTCCAGTCATAGCAGAACAGGCAGGATGCCAAAGAGGCTGCCCCAGGTTTACCTTTCCTTAGTAAACTGCAGTGATTGCCTTTCCACATTTCAATGATGGGGTAAAACTGGCTCCAATACTGGAAGGTGCTTTCAAAAAGACACCAAGTTTCCTTTTCTTCTTTCAACCACAGGATCCATCTTGCTAATTGATCCTCCTCCAGGCGGTGTCAGGCAACTCAGCCCACAGTGGTTTTGTTTCCGCTATGCTAGGAGACAGGCAGGCCTGATGCTGCAGCTTTGGTTCTCACCCAACTGCCTTTCCCAACCAGGGCATGTAAGGGTGGGAACAAGCTCACCTCCACCTCCCTCTCCCAAAGACGAAACATTCACGTTCTCCGGTGAGCCTGGCTTGGGCTTGCCCGGGACCTGCCAGGAGCTGAAGGTTGTTTTCTTTCTCCCACAGGAAATAATTTTCCTGGGCACGGCAGCCCTGGGTTGCCAATCCCTTGCTTTCATGAAAACTCACACGTGTGTGACAGTGGCACTATTGTTGGGTGTGCTGGAGTTTCCATTACAGATCCTGTGTTTATCTGCTGCAGGGATTTTTCTATGAGAAGCATAATTTAAACAGTAAGGCATAAGAAGGGACCTGTTTGGAGAGAGAAAAAAATTTTTTCTCTGTAATCTGAAGCAACTGAGAAATTGGGTGAGTTGTTGAGTGGCCACGTGCTTTGGTCCATTTCTGTGGCCAGGACTGTGTCATCCTTTTTATTGTGTCCCCATCTGAGAGGCTGAAATGTTTGTTGGAAGAGAGGGTATTTTAGGGAGTTTCGAATGAAAAGAGATCCTCTTTGTGGAAATACCTCTCTCAAGAAAAACAAATGCCAACACATGTCCACAGAAACTTCCCTGGGCTGGGGTTGATGAGATGAGAAGTGAGAGGATTGGATAGTTTGATAACATTTGAATTTGGTTGAAGTGCCTCATTAGCGCAGTGGATAATGCGTCAGTCTCATTAATTTGGTTGAAAGTTATGTCACAGTACAAATAATAGCTGAAACCATCTAGAAGCACGAAGGACAAGCTGCGTGCCAGGTACCACCAGGTTGAGTTCCAGATATACACCATCCTCCTTGACCCTTGCAACAATCCTGAGAGGCATGAGGAATCATTCTTATGGCC
This sequence comes from Uropsilus gracilis, assembly GCA_004024945.1. NCBI lineage: Eukaryota > Metazoa > Chordata > Mammalia > Eulipotyphla > Talpidae > Uropsilus > Uropsilus gracilis. The sequence goes on along the minus strand of PVHY01014707.1, from coordinate 3,519 downwards.
CTTTTTTACCAAAAGGAAGAAATTGACCATGTAGAGAAAAATTAATGGTTTTGGAAAAGATTGGGGGCTGGGAAGTGTTATTGCACCAGGTTTAGAGTAGTGTTTTATTCTATTTTGCTAATAAACCTAGTTTTGTTGTGGTAGTGTGCCTCTAAGTATTTCCCCTGATTTATGGATCATCTTGAGTTATCCTGTTTCTTTAGGGAATCTCTTCTTTTCTTTGCAGAAGATGAACTCTAAAGGGAAGCAGTGAAAGGAAGGGAGGGAAGGAAAAGGAAATCAGGCCACAGGCAAAAAAGAAAGCCTGACTCAGGGGAAGTATCTGCAGAGGGGCCCCAGGCGTGCCCACATTTCAGGCGTGCATGTGCACTTCTGTCAGTTGGATGAATTTGAGCTTGATACTAGCATATCCTGATCGGGTGGAGGGAGGTTAGCACAGATCATACAAAGCAGGAAACAGTGAAAAACATGGGCCACCCTTTCCATCATAACTCTGTTAGAGCCCAGAACAGCAGGAAACAGAGACAAAGTTGCAAATGAGGCCATCAGGAGGCTCCCCATACTGGGAGGGGGGTTCAGTGCTTCTTTGGGGCTCCCGAAAGTCTGTTGCTTTCCATTCCTTATCCCTAGCTACTAGAGGCCTAGAGAGAGAATTCTTGACAAAGTGAAGACCAAGGAGAACTTTCCTGCATGTAGTATGTAATTGAATGTAGTGACTGGAGGGGTGGGGTGACTGTCTTTGGGGTTAGGACAGGAGGAGTGAGTGCCTCTACCTGGACTTTGCTTAGCTTCCTTGCTTTCTCCCCAAAGAGAAGTCTCAGTAATTCACATACACTTTTCCCACTCTCCTGGCATTGTGACCTGATACAACCGGGTTGATCAACTGGAAAAAGCAGTGAGAGCATTTCACTGCCAGGGACTTGGCCCACCCTCTATGGCAGTGGTTCTTAACTGGAAGAATTTTCACCCACAGGGACATGTGGCAGTGTCTGGAGACTTTTTAAATTATTGAACTTTATTTTTTAGAGCAGCATTAGGTTTAAATATAGAGGTTTCCAATAAACCCCACTCTGCTCTCCAATTTCCCCTTTCATTAACAGTTTGCAGCGCTGTGGAAAATTTGTTACATTGGTGGGCCTATATTGGTTCGTTTCCTTCCTTCCTTCCTTCCTTCCTTCCTTCCTTCCTTCCTTCCTCCTTCCTTCCTCTCCCTCCTTTCCTCCCTCCCTTCCTCTTTTCCTCCCTTCCTCCCTTCCTCCCTTCCTCCCTTCCTCCCTTCCTCCCCTTCCTCCCTCCCTCCCTCCCTCCCTCCCTTCCTTCCTTCCTTCCTTCCTTCCTTCCTTCCTTCCTTCCTTCCTTCCTTCCTTCCTTCCTTCCTTCCTTCCTTCCTTCCTTCCTTCCTGTTCTTTATTATTAACTATAGTTAGGATTTACGTTAGGGTTCACACTTGGTGTTATATTTCCTGTGGGTTTTGACAAATGCAAGATGCCACATGTCCACCATTACAGTATCATACAGAAGCATTTCACTGCCCTAAAAACCTGTGCTTCTGAACACATATTTGATTGTCATAACTAGGAGGGTGTTGTTGGCCTCTATGGGTTGAAGCCAGAGATGCTGCGAACATGTTATAGTGCACAGGTCACCCCCTTCCCTGCCCACCATAATGCCATAGTGCCAAGATCAGGACCCCAATGTCCGGACACTTGCACAGGTGGTTGTATGTGTGTGTTGGGGGGTAGTGTCAGGGTTGTGAGGATCCAGGGCTAGAGAAGGAACCTGGTATTTGAATGGGGGAAGGCCTGACTATTCAGTGGCAGAAAGAGAGGGACCTGGGAGGATTTGGAAAGTCCAGAGGAGAAAATGGACTGCAACTTGAAGGCAGCATTCCAGCCATGATCCCTACACACATTTCTTTAACTCTCACCCTCTTAAATTCAAACCCTGAGGTCTGAGTCCAATTAAAATGCCAAAATTATAATTACTGGGTTGTGCATGGTGGGGTTAGTTAGGTTACTCTCATATTAAATGCAGTTTGTGATTCATCTAGAAGTAAGAGTCCACATATTGGGTCCAGGTCCCCTGTGTTTAAGCAATGGTGTTCTCTCCATTTCTTTCACTGGAAAGAAGACTGCTGTCCACTTTTGTCTCGGTTTCAGGTATGACTGCAGTGTATGACTTAGCTTTTGTGATGTCAGCGCTCTTTTGGGAGCAGCAGGACATATGGTTGAAGACCTAACTAGCCAAAAACTTCCCAAGAAGTAGCAATTTAATGGCCGGGCACGGTGGCTCATGCCTGTAAGCTTCAGCATATGAAGCGGCCGGGGCTAGGGATCGCGGTTTGAGTCCCGCCTGGGGCCCGTAGTGAGACCTAGTCTCAAAAAAATAGCTGGGCGTGGTGGCGCATGCCTGTAATCCCAGCTACCTGGGAAGCTGAGGCTGGGGATTGCTTGAGTCTGTGGTACCCCGGGCAGTGTGAGCCTGCGGTTCCACAGGCAAAAATAGCGAGACCTAGTCTAAAAAAAAAAAAAAAAAAAAAGTGAAGTAGCAATTTAGTAGTCCTCGTGAGGGCTAGTGTGGATGCTGAGGTTTGCAGGTGAGGGTGGTAGGCTACAAGATGACTGCTTTTAAAGACAAGAGGTTTACAAGGGAAAATATAAGCTTTGTAAAAGTCAGCAGTTCCTGGACATGGAGGACCCTCTACTCCTGCAGCTGGGTGGTGCAGCTTACCTCAAGGCGAAGCCTGCTCACTACTCCGTAAATCTTGTCAACTGGGAGCAAGGACCTTATTCCCCTGAGAGGCATGGAGGAGAATCCAAAAACCAAACTCACTCCCTCAGAGAAAGTTGATGTGGATAAAGAGAAATGTTCCTTTTCATAAATTACCTCCTCCATCCTCATCTTCCTGAAGTCATAAAACCCCAAATGTAACCAGAAAAATGATCTTTGGAAAAAATCCATCTTTGTGGGTGCACTTTGGGCTGGAGAAGGAAAAGCTTTCCAGAACAAAAAGGTTCTGACTGAGTCATGTAAAACAAGTTTTATTAAAACTTTAATTATCTCCCACCTGCTGGTGCTTTGTGAAGTCAGAGGAAAAGAGCTAATTGAGAACAGCATTTGATGTGCTTGAGCGGTGCTGAGTTCTTTCTTAAAAGGGATTTATTCTTAATCAAGTTTATTTCAATAATAAGGAGATCTAGAGACTGGGTTCACATTTGCATTTTGGACACAGTTTAATTAAGATCTTTTACGCATGAGGTATTGACTTTTGTCATTTTGAGTTTATTGTCTTCATAAATTCAGACCTTGGATGTGGGGTGTTCTCCGCTTGCCTCCTGATCCGGAGCGTGAACTGACTGTGCTCCTGCATGCTCTTTGTGAGGCAGATGTGTTCTGTACAGTGAGTCTGAGGAGCACAAGGACAAAGCTTTCAGGTGCTTTGTTCCTCACTCTGAAGTACAAGAAATATCCATGGGCTCTGAAGTGTCTGTAACCTTAAACTTGAAACCCCAGACTTC